>CP137669.1:6186338-6372703 GCA_037976565.1 Mesocentrotus franciscanus | reverse complement strand
TCTGAATTTTCCCAGGATCGACTCTCATTCTTTATTTCTGTAAATCTTTTTTACAATATATTTTTTAATCCTTTTCTTTATTCATTTTGATGATTCTATCATAGCTATGTAAATGTTTATATTATTTAAATCAGCATTTTTTTTTAATTTCATTCTTTTTTCATTATGTATTTTAGTTTATTTCTCTTCATGTTTTATTTTTTTTTATTTATTTATTTTTATATATATATATATTTTTTGGAGGGGTGTTGTTTATATTTTCTTTCTTATAAAACCATCTGGTGTGATGCATGTCCGTTTCCGAGGTGTTCTTCTCCTGGGCCACCATTTCTTCTTCCTCTCTCTCCTCTTATTGATGGAACAATCAATTTCCTTTTGTTCTTTTTAGGCTTTTCTGGCTTCGGTGTCCAAAGTATTTTTAGTTCTTTTGGGATCCAAGATCGAGGCTTACATGCAACTCTTGTACTTTCTTTTTCAAAACAATCAATCAAAAACAAATCAAGTGAGTATGAAAAAAAAAGCTTTCCCTAAAGCACTCAGATGAAGTCCATCACGAAAAAAACCATTGTCAAGTTCCAACACATCATTACTTGAATCACAACTAAGTCTAGCACATAACTGTTCAAGTTGGATATTAAAATAAAGTGACTTGTCATAAAGTTCATCACTGTCCCATCGCGGCAAAATAGCAGAAAATGTAATCCTAGCACTTCTAAATAATTCTCTCAGTGTGTTTATAAGTGTAACATAATCATGTGCGCTCTCTCCCAGAGTCCACTCTTCAAATTGTTTGTTCCAACATGAACGACAATGTGAGTTGTCTCCTCCTCATAAACAATGTCATGGAAATGTTCCTTTAAAAAATGTCGCAAGTCCTTTACTTTGGCTCCAGGGAAGCACAAAACCTTGTACTCATAACTGACATCTAAATGATGTAAATAATTATCCAGGTCTTGTAAAATTGAATCACCTACGAAAAGAACTTTCTTATCCCAGCGGGAAACCATGGTGTAGATGCCATGGCAAAGCCATTATTCAGGAAGAAGCTGGAAAAAAGTACTTTGTTAAGCACACAAAGTCACAATCTCTTTCCTGCTTTAAAAATAATGTTGATTATTTTAATTTATTCTTTGTGAAAAAAAATATATTATAGGGGGTCTATACCAAACGAAAGAAAATTTTATGGCAAATATTATGATACTTAAATTGGATACAATTTTTAGTTTCTACCTTCACTAAACTCCATCGTCTCAACCAACGTATTTTCTCGCTGAAGTCTAATCACATAATATCGAAAGAGATTGGAGCGTTGCGAGCTACGAGACGTATAATAAATACTGTGCGGATTTGCGCTCTGACTGATTCCCATGCAAACATGACAAACATTACTATGCCTTGGACCGAAGGCAATGCTCTACCTAAGATCCAGGGAGCCCCGCCGTCTTCGGCCAGTCGGTGGCGTGGCAGAGCTCCCAGGAGTTTAATAATCAGTTATGCATTGCCATTGCTCAGACGGCGAGCGTGCACGAGTATGAAATCACACAATTTCGCGCCATCATAGAAAGAACAAATTGGTAACAAATTGGTAACTTCCGGTTTTTAGGGTCTTAATTACTAAGATTATAAAGAGAACATGAATTTGCGTCAATTAGGTTTTGACATATTTTTGATCAGTGACTTTTCATCTCTCGAACGAATCTGAAAGTAGACAAATTTATTATGTACCAGAGTCAGGAACCAAAAGCGAAATTCCGGCACAAAATGGCAGTTGAAATGTTACAAAAATAACATCCGGTCTAGAATGCTTTTGAAGTGAAAGCTCGGAAATACAAGTACGGAATATAGCAATGGTAACATAGTATTTCAAATGGATGGGAATAGTCATTATCATTTAACATAAATACCACAAAGGTATAAGGCATGAGAGATACAGGAATAGACCCTGTTGATATCTTCCGTACTGTGGAGCGCCATGAGTGTCAAGTTTGACAGACTTACTACTTATTATAGCCTTGGTGTAGGCATGGATCGTAGAATTGGTCAAATGAAACCTTCTCATGAAGAACCTTTAGTCTGTCATAGACTTCTTTGACCTGTATTGTAAAAGAAGGGTAGCGAGGAAAATGCTAAACATATGTTTTTCATCTTAGCAGAATCAGTCAACCAAGTAAAGAGACCGATTGAAAATCACTACCTGTGTTTTTTGGTTCCAGTCAAACATTTCTCAACTAAAATGCTGGCTTCAAGAATGAATAATTACTTGTTACAGTATTTTATGTCCATTAGATTGATAATTTCTAAAACTCTTATATCATATAAGCTGTGAATGTGTAATAGCACTTACAACTTCAGAAAAACAGCGTCCTGGGTTGGTCTTTTACTCTCCCTCCACGCAAATCTCACCTGAGATTTGGAGAGGGTTTCTTCTCCTGGAGACATCACTCTGCTAACCTGTTTGGTACAATTTTTACACATTTTTATTACACAGTAATGAAGCCATCTCCTGATTCTGGAATGCATATCGGGACGTGAAGCTTTCAAAGCTAAATTCAACATTGCTCTCAAAAATAATCTGCTTAACTTTACTAATTAATAATCCACAAGTTGGTCTAGACCACAGTAGTTGTAGTGAGGTTGCTCCATAAGTAAATTCATGCGATACTCTTCCAAAGACTTTTCAAGTTTACCATGTTGGCTAGGAGTTGGGACGTTCAGTGGAATTTCCTCAGACTAGACTTCCATCTCAAGTGCCTTGTCAGTTGTGCAACTTCCTTTCTATTACATAAAGAGTATATAAAGCACAAACATCACAGCAGTCATTTGGCAAGTGAGATCACTTTTCATGCTGTTCAACATAGTTCTTCCGGCAGCATCACATCATTTTAGGTCCTATCACATCCTTTGCCAAAAATCTAAAACAATGAATTACATATTTTTTTTAATTTCATTTTATTTAAATTCCATGCATAAAAAACAGATCAACATAGATGATATACAATATACAAACAAAAGGTACATATCAAAATACATAAAAATGTAAATCTCCTTTCATACAATGTCACAATTGTTTGTTCAGTCAAGAACGCTATTCTAAGTAGTAATTCTCACCTGTGAGATCCTTTTGTCAATGTTTTTGGCCCGTGCCAAACATTCCAACTGTGGAACATCTCTGGATAGTCTCTCTCTGCCAAAGAAAAATAGGAATTGTCATGAAATAAAAATGGCATCATACAATAATGTCAAGGTGTCCACGGTTTTAACATTGAGTGAAGCAATTATCATAATCTATTCAAACATTGTACTATAGATCAAAGTAAACTTACTCAGTATGGCAGAAATTGTCGGGTGGGCATCAGTGACCAGTTCTGAAATGGTGATTCCACCTGCCTTTAGACTGTCTATCCAGAGCCCGCATCATGCCCATCGGCTCCATTGCCCCACTTTTTTAAACAAACATTACTTACCACATACAACAACCTCTAACTCTTTGCCTTTCAGTCTGTCCTATGTCGCTGAAAAGATGTTCTCCATTTTCTTCTCGACGACTGGGCACACATAGTGATTGGTTTCCAGGGACAACCTGTCCTCATATTTGATCCAAGTCAGCTATTTGTCCAGGGTCAATGCATTCTTAGATGTGATAGAAAGAGAATGAAAAGAAATTATGAAACAAGTCCAGGGTCCCCTAACACAAAGCTTATACAAGAAAATCTTGACCTCCTTCTTCTGGTCACCAATGCACTCATAATTTTAATTTTATACAAAGTTCACATAATTTTAAATATTTGTGTGACATTTCAAATATTGCATGTAGATAACAACAGAGATTTAATTTTAAAATCGGTTAAATGATAGCTGGTGTGCAACTGTGCATGGCAATATACAGGTCTGGACTTACCCCCAAAATATAAATTTGCGTCATGGATATGTAGGCCTATTATATTCAAAAAAATTATATTGATTGAAATGTCATAATTTTCCACCACTTTACCTTTACATTTATTTGTAAATATGTGAGTCTTGTGACATGTCTTATAATATTCCTCTGTTAAAACAATGCATTTCTGTACACTAATATTGTACTGTATAGAATTAGCTGGTCACTTCTGTGCTTTTCTGTCAGTCATTAAACTGTGCTCTGATGTAGCTTACATGCTGCCATCAGGTGACCAAATTTAAAAAGAAACAAGCACTCCTTCCAGTAATTATACTCTTGTAACTTGTATTTACAAAGGAAATAATAATCCCGAAAGATATATTTTTTCTTCAACATTTGTTCATAAATTAACAAATAAGCACTTTCAGAGGCAAGTGGCAGAATTGTATAAAAATAGATTATGCCTACTGAAGAAATGGAAAATGTTATCATGGATAATTATTTGTCATGCGAAATGATCCTCCTGCACTTTGGAAAAGTGTGTAGACCTTTGTGTTTTGGTAGTTTGAAAAGGGGAGAATGATTGTGTATAGAGATACAGATATACGAGCAGTTGAATTTGTCAGTTTGTACTCAAAATTGTTTTTCTGTGGACTTTTAGAAATATGATTAAGAATCTAATGAGTAGAAGATTAGCTCCCATATTCTTTCTGGTGTACGGTTTGAGTTGTGTATTATGTAGCAGATAGACATGAATATGTACTTTTACCACTTCTTAAATGTTGTATACCAGGCATGTTTAGAGCTGTACCATAAATGTATACCAGAGGGAGCTGGTGAAATATATGGAGGAATTGGTATTATAATACAAAAGAGAGGCAAGAGAACATATACACCACTTCTTCCTTGAATGGCAGAAACAAAAAGAGGGAAGAGAAATAGAAAAGGAACCACCCTTCCACCCCACGGGTCACCCTGTTCTCGAGCATTTAATCTTTAAAAATAAAAGTACTGACTTCCCCCTCCTTTCCTTCAACCTCCACATTCACTGAGTGAATCATTCCGACTGGTTCACAATGACATCTCCAATATATCAAGACATTGGCACAATGCCCATTGCATACCAATAATTGTTTCCACTCTGCGTCTGTCCGTTGTCTGTTCCCATTTGGTTATTAGGCAGCAGGATGCAATTCTCATGTTTGGGAGCGGGAGCTTGTAATGGACACAGATATTCTAGACTAGAGCCTTATGATGACATCACGATGTGTAGGATATGCTTTCAAAGTGCATCACAAGATATCTGTAGTAGATCCTAATGAAATAATTTGTCAGGAACAGGCCATATGACCTGCATGTGTTGCAGAAATCATTGCCATTTGTTCTTCATCATGCTTATAAGAAATGTATTGAACAAGGTTGACGTCATATGGTTGGTGTTAAACAATTCAATAGGAACAAATTGTAAATGTAAGCATCTATTGCCTATAGACACTGAAGCTATACCAGTGTGGCAATATGAGAGCATAATTTCCTTCGTCTCACATCCATTGACTTCAGCGGAATATAAGTGATATTTACTATAATGAAAAGTAGATAAATAATAATGTTATTGGCTTGTTCATTTTTCGGGTGATATAAAATTTATACTGCCCTTGAGACAACCATATTGCCCTTGCCTTCAACTCTGGCAATTGACTCATCAAAGCCAATTAATGGATTTGTCTGTGATAATAACTGTTTTGAATGTGAGTTCATTATATTCCATTGCATTTGTCTACTTTTACATTAACTTATGTAATTTAATTACAGTACATCATAGGTCTGTGTAACTTGTATAAGAAATAAATGAGTTGTAAATTATATTTTATATTTGATCCTTATTTGTAGTAGTGAAACAGCAATTTGAAAGACCTTGTCTGGAAACCCCTGAATCATTTGTCATGTGAAAAACAAAATAGGGATTAAACAATCAAAATGATAAAAAAATACATATCATAAGAAGCACTAGCGGCAATATTTCATGCCATTAAAGGATAAAATAAACTGAATAACTGTTCAGGTGTTCTAATTTTCAGTTTCTTGTTTATTTAATAAATATTTTTTTATTTAATCCATTGTTTGGTATCATTTATTGGTAGTATTTGTTAAAAACACTTCGATGAAACCTCACCCCAAGAAATAGCTTAAATATTTCTGAGGGATTTATTCATTTTATTGTATTCTTGCCATTTAATCTACAAGATTCCCCACCAAAGTGTATGGGAGAGGTATAAAGCAAGAATAATTTACAGTTTCTCAGCATGACTTAGGTATCGACATTTTCTTGATGAAGTGACGTACAATGCAAAATTAAAGTCATTTATCAAGTAAATGTATTTGATTTAATGGATGCTTCCTTCCCACATGTGTAAGGTGACCAAGTATTCCATTCACCTGCTTTTATCCTTTGTACTACAATTGTCAGAACACATAGTGCATAAATAAGATAGTGCTCCTCTGGGGTGCAGGTTTCACATAAATGAATAGATTTGTCAACTGCTATATTTCAGTATTTTTTAAATTAAATGAGTTTCTTCAATTATTCCCCTGTTATATGCTTTTTACCTTCTCAACTTCGACTTTCTCTCATTTAAAAGTAAAGGTTTTGTTGTTGAATTGAAAAGTATTTCCAACTAAAGCTCAAGTGTGTGATACATGTACAAGTTCCCCTGGTCCGTCACATTATCAAGAAAATGGCTGCGCCCATGTCTTGCTAAAAGGCACAACATCATGCCAAGAATATCTTCTTTTATATATCTCTTGAACACTTTCGTAAGGAATATCGTTAATCAAAGGGCATGAATACATTTCATCTTTCAGCCTACCTACACTTATTCTTTGGGTGAGGTTTCCTTTAAGACTTGTTGGATTACAAGATAACTAAACATTCCTTACTACCAGAACTCAGATAACATTTTCAGGTTGTAATGAGTTAAGCTGGAAAGTAAAGCAACAAATCTCTCAAAGCTACATAAATTTAACCAAAATCTTCTACTTTCAAACACACACACACCGTTAAATTTCCATATATGTTATTACAAATCTTTTTATTATAATAATTTTCCAGTATTTGAAAAGTGTAACACAAGCTGAACCAGATGCCGTGGAAGAAAATCCATACATAGTACGAAAGTAGCATTATTTTCTTATATTTCTACATCTTAGCAGCTTAATTTTATTATATAGCCTCAAACTCCATGTAACACACATTGTAATCATTTTACATGACATGAACATCTTACATCTTAGTTGCTCATTTCCTATTTCTTAATCATGCTGTTATTCATATTTGTGCTACAATAGTAAAAAGGAATTTGCCTGTTGAAAACCAGAAGGGCATTAGCTTTATGTACAAGAATATGAATGAGTGTCCATCTGGCTCTTGACAGACAAGTAAAAGTGTTGGTTTAGATGGAAGCAAAAATATCATAGAAATAAATTAGAATAAGATAAATCAGCAGGCAATGGGAAAGGCCAATATGACTTTTTGTGTTTGTATTCTTTACTCAACAATTTGAAAGATATTCACACCTGGGCCCGCCTTATAAAGACTTATGATTGATCCAAATCGTAAGTCCTCCAATCAATAGCAAGTTTGCGATTGATATCAACTCTTTATAAGATGGAGCCCAGGTGTCCATTTATTTCACCTGTGTTGAGAGTGGCAGATGTAGATTAATGTCCTGTTAATGGTTCATTTAAGATGGGTTTACTAGGGATTCGAACTTTGTGTCGATATTCTACTTTTTGACTGACATGTTAAATCTAGATTTCTTATATAAACTTTAATTTGTTTAGCAAGTGCATGCTTTCTATACATAATTTATATATCAACGATTAGAATACAGTCACTTGATAATGATTAAGTGTCATTCCAAGAAGAAGAAAAAAAGGAATTATTTATTTTGACTCTTTAATAATCTTGTAGTCTGTATACCATTCAATATATTCATAATATGACAAGCAAAATCAACGCAATAAATGTCACAAGTTACAAAGGAAGCAAGATAAACATAGAGTGTTGTTCATGTTTTTTGTCCAAACAGTATCTCACTGCATGTTAATTATATAGTTAAACAATTTATGCATAACACAAACAGATATAACTCCACTGACTCACTATTAGCTTCACCAAGATACAAAGAGACAACTGTTTTAAATACAAAATGCCATATATTAGTAAAAGAATAGGATAAGGATTTTAAACATTTTACATACCCAATGCACCTAGATTTCCTTACATCACTATATACTACAAGATATGCAAAAGCTATACTTTTGTAAACAGACTCTTTGAATATATTCAAAGTAAAGATTTAGTGTAAATTGAAAAGAAAGTTAACAAACCTATGTACATGTTTCGGTTGTGAACATTCATTAGTAAACGTTGAGTTGATAAACTGACTTTAATTTATGAACAACAAATATACCACATTAAAAACATATATATTTTGGTTAATACATGTACATGATATCAAAGTACGAGAAAGGCACAGGTCATCTAATTATTGGAAGAAATGAAGAGTTATTTCTAATAATGAAACCCTTGTTCCACTAATATGATTTGATTGTGCATTGTGTTGACTGCAGAACACAATGTGTACCATTTACAATATGATATGCCTTATAATTGATGCCATTCATAATTTTTTCAACTCACTGATATATTTTACATTTTTAAGTCATGTATAGCAGAACATTTTCTATAAACTTTTATTTTTTTACAGTGCATTGCAAAATGGAGATACCTTAATCCATGTACTCCTTATTTTTGTATAATGAGTTTAAGTATTAAACTGTAACAAAGTCTTTAGAAGTTGTAAACTCTTACAAACTTACAAAGTCATTAGAAGTTATGCCCTTTTGTTACTGAAGAATGCCTTTTCTTGTTCCCTTTTAACCTGTTGTCTACTCAATTTCGGTACCCCCATAGATTAAAAAAAATATATTAAAAAAACATCAGGGCCCGTTGCATAAAACTTACCATTGATGGTAACTTTGCCATCAATGGCAACTACCATGGTAACAGGGCTCAACAGCCAATCAAAATCAAGGTTTCCATGGTAGTAACCATCAATGGTAAATTTTGTGCAACTGGGTCCTGGTACCCTTAATAGACAATGGGTTAAAAGTTTTACAATGTGATAACATACATAATTTTCATGGGATTGCTGCTTCATCATTTCATTTTTATGTGGGTGGGTTTTGTAAGTTTTCTGGTACTGAAACAAAGATGTCTAGATGTCTTTGCATCAATAATTCCATACATTACTACTTTTGTATTATTTTTTTATTTTATCGAACTTCATAAGACTGTCTACAGTGAGAAACGGTTATAATCTTAATTCTTTTACACACTTTTAAGGCATCTTGGAGCACATATAACTGATATACATGTATGTTTTCTCTTTTTGATTAGTCAGCCTTATTGTTATACATGTTTTAGTAATAACCTCCATGTTATGCAAATGCGTATTAGATGATTGATTAAAGGTAAAGACCAGTTTTGGAAACGCCCATCTCTCAAAAAATGAAATGGAAGCTCTCATTACCAATCATGTGAAAGAATATGTTTTGACTAATACGTGATGATACAAATTTTGCCGGGAAACCGCCTACTAATTGATATATTTGGTAAATTATTATATCTATTGGGACCAAATAGATATCGCGCACGTGGTCGCGTAGTCCCATATACATCTTTCTGTGTACAGTGCTTATACTTTACCAAGACTGGGCCAAATTTCTTATCATTTTGATGATTCCAGAACCTTGCAGTACACACCAATACTTATATGCTAGATGATCAACCTTTTCTGATCGATTTCACAACGTTTCTTTCACAATGCAATCGCATGACCAGAACTGGTCTTTATCTTTAAAATAGAGATGAATCATTGCTAGAGAAACAGGAAAAGATTATTTCTTTCTGACAGATGATAAATTCTTGGATACCTTTCTAGCCCCTAACTACATTTAAAAATTTCTTTTCTGATATGAACAGGTAAAGCAGACATATCTCTATTGCCAAAAACTCTAGTATAGCTGTCCCAGGATTATGGGTAACCTCTATTGCCAAGTTCACGGTAAGGCTGAATGCCATTATAATTGTAAGAATATGTCTTTTCTATTACAAGATCACAACTAGAATTACAATGCTAGGAAGAAGACTTAAATCAATGAGACTTGTGTAATCATCCACTTGGCTGTAGTCCACTTTAATCATGGAAGATATTGCCTATTAGGCTATTTTCTTCCACCCTCCTCTTTATTCATATTTGTAAATGCAGTATGTGATATTGATCTCTTTATTTTTCGTTTATATGCCCCCGTGAACAATTTCTCAGTCTCTTCTAGCTTCCCTAATAAGGTAGCATCGCACTTTCATTCAAAATTTGGTTCTTGATGGAGATGATGAGCTTCATGATCATGAATTCAATCTCGAAAATATTGTCTCTTAATGAAAAGTCTTCTTCCTAGCGATATGCAAGATTGATATGCAGAAAGCATTGACAACTGCACTTGCACTGATTTGTTACTGGTCCTTAATATTGAGGTCTGGAAGTCTAGATGCTCTTCTGTCTGGTGAAACATGTGTCTTGCTGTAAGAAATCATAGCATGATCAAAACCCATAGCTACCAACATGGCGGAGAAGACAATGAATGCTATGAGGAACATTGTGAAGAAACCAACTTCTGACATCCACTGCAGAAAGACAGAGAGAGAAAGAGAATGTGAATGATAAGAGAGTTTTGAAGAGACAACAGGAGGCATAAAAGAGAGAGAAGATTGGAGAGTTGAAGAGATGGAGAGAGAGAGAGAGAGATAGTACAAGAGAACATGTGTGGAAAAGTGTGAGAAAAGGAGAAAGAGTAAGAAGAAATATGACACAGAGAATGAGAGATAGAACAAGAGAGTGAGAGAAAGAGAACAGAGAATATAAGAGATGAGAATGAGAGGGGTGGAAATTAAATCCAAAGAGAAAACATTTCTAGAAATTATAATAGAGAGAGGTGGTGTGGACAGAGAGTTGCAGGAAGTTGTAAAATGTAGCAAACATACCAAGAGAAATACAGTGGTGATGTTGATATTGAGAATGGACAAGGTCGTAAAGGGGAGGGGGTAGAGTAACATGAAAGAAAAAGCAAGTAAAATATGTTGTAAAGGAAAGGAAGATTAGAAGATTAATCCACTTTTGTATGACTTCAGCTCTTGTATTGCTTCAGAAATTGAATAACACAGATTAACCTCCAAAATATTTCATAACCATATCATGCTCTGCTTTCATACTTCAGATCTGAAAACTGGTTTCACAGTACATCTGCATATCCCAATCTACTATGAGCAAACAATTGTTTTATTATCCCCTCGCCGACGAAGTTGGAGGGGATATAAAAATGCTGCTGTCCGTCCTTCCTTCCGTGCTTCCGTGCTTCCGTTCTTCCTTCCTTCCTTCCTTCCGTTCGTAACAAATTTGGTTTCCGATCGATAACTTCAGTAATGTTTGACAGATTTTAATGAAGTTTGATATGAAGGTACATATGGTACCAAAATACAGGCTAAGTTTGATTTCGGAGTATGTAGGTCAAAGGTCAAAGGTCATAGCTCATTAAATTTGCAAAAAAATACACATCTGGTTCTCGATCGATAACTTTAGTAATGTTTGACAGATTTTCATGAAATTTTATATGAAGGTACATGGTGTCAAAATATAGGCTAAGTTCGATTTCGGAGTATGTAGGTCAAAGGCCAAAGGTCATAGCTCATTAAATATGCGAATCTGGTTTCCGATCGATAACCTTAGTAATGTTTGACGGATTTTAATGAAATTTGATATGAAGGTTCATGGTACCAAAACACAGCCTAAGTTCAATTTCCGAGTATGTAGGTCAAAGGTCATAGCTCATTAAATATGCGAATCTGGTTTCTGATCGATAACTTTAGTAATGTTTGACGGATTTTAATGAAATTTTATATGAAGGTTCATGGTATCATTATCAAAACACAGCCTAAGTTCAATTTCCGAGTATGTAGGTCAAAGGTGAAAGGTCATAGCTCATTAAATATGCAAAAACACCTAATTATATATGTGAAAATGTGGTTAACTTCAATGCCTAGTAATATAATAGTATAGTCTAATGGAGGTAACTTGTTCTGATGTATATAGGCCATTTGTACCCTGCGAGGGGATGCTACACTTTGCGTTGACTTTTCTAGTTATATTTGTTTCTATTTGTGCTTGACTTGATATACTCACCAAACCAATTAATGAGCAGACTACAATACAGGCAACGGCTGCTATTTTCACATACATCCTTGTTTGTTGATTGGTCAGTAATGATATTAGAATCAAGGTCCAGTGGATGCTATTGATTAAGCAGTTGGTCAGATTATACTCCCACAGTCAGATGAGACTCCTGCGATGCAAGAATTTAGATGTCCTGGATAAGTGAGAAAGGAGGTAGAAGCATTCATTTTATATGAACTTTTATATGTTAAAAGCATGAATAAGAAAATTATTCTGTAATATGATATGAAATTTGATGAAGGCAGATTACTTCAACTCTTAACAAGTTTTTTTGAAGCCACACACTGTAAAAAACAGACAAGTTTACTTGATTGAAGAGATGAAAAAAAAATTGCCATTACTTTGGGAATGCTGCTTAAAGTGCCTGTTCAAAGAAAATCACAAATATGGCAAATAACGTATCACTAGATACTGGTAAGCTAACAGATGGCCATCATACAAGTTTTAGGTCAACTACATATCGGGTGATTTATAAAAATACAAAAAAAAACCACCTCTATAGCATCTGGGATATGCGAGAGATTCGCCAGAAAAATAACGATGTTTTAATGCCGTCACAACATGAAACAATCCTGCCCAAGCAGACGACACCCCATAAAGAATAAACATAATTGCAATGCTATTATTTCTCAAATTATAATGAGTTTAATGTGTATATAAATGTGATGGAATTTTACACCATTCAAAAGGGGATATGAAACTGATTCAGATAACTAAATTCTTTTGTTTGTAAATACACAGGATAGGGGTAAATGAACAATCAAAGTAACCACACTTTCAAATTAAAAAACCCCCTGAAATGATAGCATGGACGGCATTTGTTCCCTCTTGAAATGCCGAACACACCGCGGTGTATGTAGCTGAAATACAATGGCATCTTATTTTGTTTACAAGCAACGGATTCCTTTATTTTTTTATCGCTGCATTTTTTATCAAAATAATACCACAGGCGGGGTTTAGAGTGAGGCAATACATTAAA
Source organism: Mesocentrotus franciscanus (assembly GCA_037976565.1). Lineage (NCBI taxonomy): Eukaryota > Metazoa > Echinodermata > Echinoidea > Camarodonta > Strongylocentrotidae > Mesocentrotus > Mesocentrotus franciscanus. Next base: position 6,359,496 of record CP137669.1, on the reverse strand, counting down.
CATTTAGCCTGAGGGTAGTGAAGTAAGCAAAATAAATGAAGAGAAGATGACAAAGCAGGCACTAAAAATGTTTGAGATGTCATGGGACATCATCTGCTTATGCAAATCATGTTCAACATGTGACGTCACACATCTCAGCAGCGAAGAGCTTTTCAGGTGCTATGCTGGGGCTGTATTTAAGCGCTTTGTAACATATGAATTTGTAACCCCCGATTTCTTTCACCTAATTTGAAGCTTTTAATCAGCCCGGGTCAGCTGTGCGCATACAGAACCGACTACGCGTACAATGTCCGCGCAGCTGTGCGGCTGAATCTGATTGGCTCTGATTGGATCACTCTAGGTTCGCGACTGTTCTATTTAGAGCACGGGTGATTGAATTAAAAAAGGGAGTCTAATACTTAGTAATGGAGGTCTTATAGATGATGAATCAGTAATATGGCCAATATACACACATACACACAGTTCAATTCGATTATTATTTTCCATATGCAATGCATGAGAGAGTAAGCGCAATTATGATCCACGTTAAAAACCCATTGATTTCCCCCGAGCAAGAATGGTACGACCCGGTCCGCTGGCTACCTACAGATTTCAGCGATCAAGAGGCATGCACGTTAATCAATGGAGAAAAATGGAGTTCCCAAAATCAGACGGAGGTACCGATTGGTTTTGTCTTTTGACGGGGGTTTATTTCATCCAATGAGGATCATTTATATATGAAAATGTTCAGAATGAACTGAATGACATGAATCTTTTTCCGTTGGTAAAAAATAGCCCTCTCCCGGCAAGAAACCGACAGATATAGCCAGGATTTTTCAGTCAAAAAGTCGGATACCACAGAAATTTTGACCAAATTGATGAAATATAATCAAAAAATGACGGTGCGATGGAACAACAAAATATCGTGATTTTTACATCACTGTAAAGAAGAAAAGTCAAATTTTCTAATGCTTTTTCCGTTGGTGAACTAGGCCGATCAGATCAAAAGATGTAGTTGAAAAGGGCCGGAATTTGGCATATTTTTAAAGCTTTTCACGTCGGTGCGTGGTGTGTTTGAAGAGGTGACGCTTAAGTGTATGGGTAAAATCCATATGTTGATAATAATCATTACTTCAAATGTTTCCAAGCATTGAATTTTGATAACCTTGTCCAATCAAAGTTTTACTTTTGCAATAATGACAATAAAGTTAATTTTTTAAATCAATGAACCTTCTCTTTAAAGAATGGCATAGGAGCAGAGAAAGTGAACAAAGAAAAACTGAAAAAAAACTGAAAAAATTGCTGTGACAGTATAGAACTCGTATTGGTGAACCAGGTAATACTACGTGTGTATGATCAGAGACCTTAAACATGAAACCGATTCATTTGGAGTCTTGTCTGCAGGTAATAATCAATTTCCAGACTGTCAATTATACCCCCATTGAGAAGGAATTTCTACTTGTGCTCTGAAAGATGGAGAGGCATAGAGAGAGAGAGAGAGAGAGAGAGAAAGAGAGGATAGAGAGAGAGAAATAGAAGGAGAAAGAGAGAGAACCTACAAGAAATATGACGGCTGTTCAGAGCCAGAAGAGCATTAACTCACTGAGTTAATACCCTTCTGGTTCTCAGTAGATGATGAATAAATGAAAGGAGGGAAGAGGAAAAGGATAGATTAGACCTTATGACAATTAGCTTTTGGAAAGTGATATATAACCAAGGAGGAATAATTATGAAAAATTCCCACTTTGTTACTCAGTTGTGATAAATTATGTGCACAATTTTTCTGAATGGATTGAACATTCATATTTGAATGGTTTAATCTTATATTTAATTTAATCTTAAAGATATGAAGTTCCTTATGTATGCCCTCTTTTTAATTAAATGCTTTGTCTTTTAAGAGTGATAAACAGGAGAAAGGATTTCAGACATAAAATTCAAAGTTTATGTTGTTATTTCAACATGTTCACATCTTAAGAAGATGCATTCAAACCTAATAACAATGTCAATGTATTCCAAACTATTATGAATAATTTCAGGGCATTTTTTGAAAAGGTTTGTTGCTCTCACTTACATTGAAGAGCTATTGAGAAATATTTAATTCAAATTCTAAATCTGGGCTTAATATTCTCACCAATACCCAGGCTGTGCACTTCCTAGATGAAGAAAAAAAAACAGGAAGCGGCCACCCCAGTCATGGTTTTCAGTCTCATTCAAAGGTTTCAGAAAGTGAGTTCATCCTTAATTGTCCAATTTTTCTTATCTTATATTCATATCTGTTTAAATCCTGTACTTATACTGTGTGCAAATTAAGAGGGAGGAAGAGAGTGGGTGGGGAGGAAGGTTAAGTAGAGATAGAATAAAGGTAGAGTATCTTTTTGAAAGGTTATCTAAGAAACAAAAAGAATAAGGAATATAGTAAAAACAAAGTGGCATTATATCACTGATGATAACAATGATAATGGAAAGACAACATGATATATAATAAAAGAAATGTGGAGGTTTTGAAGAAGGAAAAATAGAGATGTGGTAGTACAGAATAAATCTCTGTTTACATGACTTGTGCTATCAGAAGGTAGATGTATGCAGATATTGAAAGTAAGGAAAGTAAGGTAAATAGGGCCTGCATACTTCTAGACTAAGTGAGAGATATGCAACATGATCTACAGGAGGAGTCATGTGACTCTGAGGTAGGGTGGCTGTATATAAATAGAGCATTTGAAATTGGAACTCCATGTTGCTCTATTCTAGACGCACAAATTGGAATACCTCAAGTGCATGGGTATCTTAACTGATTGCTTGCTATTACAGTCCCACTAATCTATTAAATAGTGTGCCGGTCTACAGTTCAATTGATTTACATACAAACATGGCACATTATGTAAAATTAAATTGAAATATTTATTAATGTAATCAAACTAAGTTACCAATAAGGAGACACTCTTTTCATGATTAATTTTCAAAGTTTAGCCTTTTTCGAATATTTTAATTTCATGCAACTTAAACAATTAAATGCAACTTGAATCTCAACCTATCAGGATCGCGTATTTGAGAATTGCGTTCAATTGACTTCCATGAATGCATGCCACATCATGTGGAATCAAATCAAAATATTTATCACTGAAATCAAATTAAGTTACCAATGAAGAGACTCTTTACAAGATCATTCTCATTAAGTTAAGCCTTTTGCAATTTATGTTTTACCAGAATTATATGGAACAGGACCCCCTGCCAATAAACCAATTTTCAACTTTCTTACAAAATCCTCCTGTGTAAAAAAATGCCAGGTATGATGGGAATCTATGATGGGAATCAAATATTTGTGGCTAATTCTTTTCAGTATTAACTATTTTGAAATATTACATCTACACTAGAAGTCCCATTTTTACATTTTCTATGTTCATTTACCTTTTAAAAAAAGTTGATAACATTGCTTCGATTTCTATTTTGTATTAAATTAATTTCCATTCATGATTTACTCTTTATATAATGTATTGCTTTCTTTAGTTTTCCCCTTTACGTTATATTTTTCTTTTAAAAAAAGTTAACTCTGATTGTTTTTTCTTATTTTCTTGTTTTCTTGTTTATCTTTAACACTTAATGCTATTTATCATCTGCCCTATCCCCAAGTGTATATTTACTGGCTAGACTTGTGACACGAGGACAGACTTAAGTGTGATTCATTAGGAATGTGGTATGCTCCCTGTCTATCAGGAAATGTCCTGTGGTTGTGTGAAGTAAACATGGTTAGCTGGAATGAATACAACAGTGTTTCTAATTAGAATGAACCCAGGGATAGGAGTTTTTAACTGGCATATGCTTGCAGTATTATTTGTGTTAATGCCCTTTATTTGTGTCCACTAGAATCTTTGCTCAAAAGGAAATAGGGGAATATGAAAGGATGGTGGGAAATTTAAAAAAATAAAAGATAAATTCTTTTTTTTTAATAATTTTGTTATGAGTTTCAAAAATATTGTTTGGAAAAAGAAGAGTTTGTTGTAATATGTTGAAAATTTTGTTTGAATTTAAGTATTTTGATTTTTTAAATATTTACATATTTTTAAAATTTACACATTTTCAACAAATCAAGAAGCAACAGCACATTTTCAAAATGATCCAACAGCCTATCTCTAGAAAGCAAGAATAAAATGCTGGTGAAAATCTCATTTAATTTCTTTAAAATAACTACAGTAGTTATGGTAATAGAGCTGATTTAGTACTGGGTATCTCAGAGAAAATCGAAATTATTCTTTTTGCCTTCTTAAATCAATATTTTTCAATCAATTTTTTTCTTGAGATGTCAGAAACGTTTTCATCACATTCTAAAAAAACATTAATAAGCAATTCAACTACTTTACTGTGTACAAAGGTCGAAATGAACTTTGAACGCTACTCCTACTCTATATACCAGCATAGATGATGCTGGCGCCAAGGGTGAAGGGGATCTATAAGTATCAAATGACCCCCTTCACTGGTCATGATGTAATGAAGTATCCAGCTAACATAACATCTACATGCTGTCTGTCACATGTTATCATTCTCTATACACACTATCTATTTCAATTGTAAATCTATATCCTTGATATCAGTTATTAAAGACCCATTAGCAGTTGGCCATCGTGGATATGGCAAAATTCAGGGTAGAAAGGAAAAAAATGACCCATGATAGAGATTCCTTTAAGAAAAAGAAATGTAATTGTTCATACATGTTGGCATACATCCGGTTCAAAGAATCTGTCCACAGCACTATCCACAAATTTAATATTTTTACCTGATACACTTCTTCCACTCTTTTACTCTCTTTCAATTTAAATCAATGTGTTCTTAGCTTAGAAGGTATATTTATATCTTCAATATACAGAATCAGGTACTTTCCTGTGAAGTTTATTCACATGCAAAATTGTTCAACAAACTAAGTCACCTATGAAGTAGAGCATATATTTAGTCAAAATTTTACCTTTGAAAGTTTATGTATGTCTATTGCTTAAAAACTAGGTAGCACAAAAGGGGTTAACAGAACACTTGAAATAAATTTCAGTGTTCATAATGAGTATTAAGCTTCTCCAAACAATAACAAACAGAATCTTCCTAAAAGTTACGGTACTGTCAATCCTTAACAATTAATCAATGGACTTTTTATTGAAAAAAATATATGGTATGGTATGGTATGGTATATTTTATTTATTCACGGTTTAAAAACAAATACATTAATTGTGCCCGCATTCAGCAAATGCTGTTTTTCAGCAAGGCCGTGATTACATAAAATTCGAACAATAGAATATAAAACAACATATTTACAGAAATTTTAGTACAAAAAAATAAGTTAAAAAATGATCAATAATTTTCATGCTACAAAGTAATCAATGATATTTACAAAGTTTAATGAGTGAGATATTTTCTAACTTCTAGAGTAATAAAGTTTGGGAAAAAGTTTTTACCTGCCAAATAAGCTTGCTTTATCCAAAAAATATGTCATCCACAAAAAAAAATCTCATTTGTGAGCAGATCTCAATCCCACAGGAAACAAAATGTATGTGGCATAAGAAATAGAAATCCAAATTAAGTTCCCCTGTAGATTCACAGCAAGATGTTACTCTAAGGACTGGGTCAATTAATCAAGTCCTGTCTAATAGGTGCTGGTCCATTGATCGAGATAGACAGTAATTGTTTCGGCTGCCTGCAGTTTGTGTGATGTGTACACAAACAAATCACAATCCTCGCATCCGAGTTGATGGTAGAAGAACTGCCTCCTCACGGTCTTAGTAGTAGCACCCCGCATGGGTATAATCCGAGGGATAATGTTGCCTAGCGATAGTCTTGGAGAGGACGGGTTGGATGTTGGTGCTAGTATGGAGGGAGTTAGCCCATTTACTCCTGACTTTGGATCTTACAAGGAATGGCCATCCTGAAATAGGATTCTGTTTCTAGGCAAAGACATTTTGACGAAAAACTCTGTAAAAGCATGTAATAATATCAACAACAAAATTATTACTGCAGATGTCTGTATATTTTACATGGTTAATTAAAATGTTGTACTTCTTGTACTTTCCAATTACGAATTAACATTTTCTTTGAGTTTTGCATAATAATTGTAAAATCAATGGAAATCAATTTGATGAGGGCAAGTTGAATGTTCTAATGACAGAGTAATACTTGCCGTATTCTGTAACTACCTACCTCTATCCTTGTATTGCCAAATAGGTTGAACAATATGCTGAAAGTTAAAATATTTCTTTATTTTGACATTCTAGAATTATAAATAAAAAAGTGTATGTTTTTCTCCTTATAAACTCATGAAACGGTAAATCACATTAACAAATATTTTTTCTTTACAGGAAACCATAGAATCCATTTTTTTAAAGGTGTCCATAAATATCCAGGGTAAAAACAAAACAAATCTTACATCTGAGTGGACATAAGTGACAGTACTATGTAGGAAAACAAATTGAAGATCTCTGAGGACATTCCGAGCATCAACCATCCCTTTATCACAAGCCGAAGACATGAATGACTTCATCTTGTTTTGAGCATTGATGGGGTTAACCTAGATGCTAGAATTGGGTTGGTTGTCCTGAGGAGGTGACGGCAAACCAAGTCTAGATTTGGTGAGACATGGCTAGCTGGAATGTAAGGTATGAGAGCTATGCTGCTATAGAGGTTGAGCTAGACCAATGGTAAGTCTCAGTCAAGTCCATGTTACTACAATTCAAAGACAATGTCATCTTAAATGAAGGCTGCATAACTTGGTCAAACTAGTAATGGAGCCAAGCTTCCCTTTAAAGGGGGAAGGGGTACACAAGAAAACAAATCTCAAAAATGCAAAAATGAAGATTGTTTTGAAAATATCTGATGAGCAAAAATAGTCATCATATTGTTCGATTGTCAAAAAATCTCTGGCACACAGCATCTGCCTATTCACTTTTTAGTCCAGAAGTCTCTAGAAATCTCTTAGAAAAAAGAGGTTGTAACAGTGTGGGACGTGAACACAATTTTGCACAAGCTTTTTTCTTTTGTGTACTGAGGGTATATCAGATTCGATATTACAGATGATTCATATACTCCCCAAGGTTCTCCCCGGATTCCAGATCTCTGATCCTCTACTGCAGAATTAGTCATGCTGTTTCTTTTAAAACCAAGTAATGTCATAGGAAGAGATATCGTCATTCATCCATTACACCTCTAGAGTTGAAGTAAATATTTATAAGTTATCTTGAATTATCGGGTGCTTCAAAATGTCTTGGGGCAAGACTGCAGTTCTGATGCAATTCCTATCTGATGAATTGAGCCTGACAGTATTAGACCATAAAATCAGCTGGAATATCATTAAAGATAAAACTTCATCGACTAGAAATACATCTGTTGCGCATTAGTTTTGTTTGTAAAATCAGTTAATGCCCACTATTCCTTTTGTTTAAATACAGGCAACTCATAAGAACTATCGATTATTGTTATGTCGTTAACCATGAACCAATAGTAAAGTCAAAGTTGGAGTTATGGGTGACAACCCATGCCACTTATGCTGTTTTGTCACTGACCCTCCCCTCCCCATCAGCATTACTTCTCCTCCCCATCCCCCCATCTCCCCTTCTTGTGGATCCACATGCATCTTCCATTAACAAGAGTTCACTGTAACCCATACTCTCTAAATACCATCTCTGTTTCTCATGGTTTGACTGCCAATACAAATCTCAAATGCCAATCCCTTATGCTTTCAAGCAGTGAAGACTTCTTCATGTGAAATAATATCCATTTAATGTTACCATTTTTTCAGGAGCTTTCTTGTTTACAGCTTACCAGTCTTTCCCCTTATTGGTCTTTAGACATTGGAGATGATATATTTATTTGTCCATGGCCTGGCTTCAATTTATGCTTCTAACTGGAATTCCTAACATCGATACCACATGGTTGTTACTTACAGATCACCAATGCTGCATTCAAGCTGGGGAAACATTTGACTCTAAATTCATTTGATGAGTTCACAAGTTTATGATGTGAAATGAGTCAAATCTTTGAATTCCAAAATCAATACAAGGGAGCAAATCTTATATTTATATCAATTCTTTGAGGAAATTAAAAATATTATTTTCATATTGATCAATGAGAACTTTTAAATCTAGATAATCTATTGAATTTAGGTCACATTCATTTTTTTTCAGGAGTAGGAGGCATTGTCAACTTAAGAATATTAGTTAACAGAGAGGGGGAAGAGAGAGGGAGAGAGAGAGATTACAAATAGTGATAAGGCATGGGGTTGAGAAAGATTGAGGAAAGAAAAAAATGTTGCATGCTTTACTGGGATTAACTGAAGTGAACAAAATGTTTTAATTTGCTGAGTGAGCTTTTGAGTGGTACATTCCACTTGCACGAAGATATGATGATTGATAATAGAGTTAAATCGCGTGTGTACCAGACTTGTTATCTATAGCCTGCAGTTCATTACTAGTAATTGGTTGTTGGTGTCTAATTAAACTGCATGGCTATCTACTGCTGATACACTATTCAACATGTAGTTAACAGATATCAGTTAAACTCAATCCCAGTCACTAGATATATCTTCAAAATGCATCCATAGAGAACTTAGAAGGAAGTAAGATTAATGAGAGGTAGATATGTTCTCATCCAAAATACTGTATTAACATCTTATTTAGATCTCTTATACAGTTGATCTCTGGAAAGTCTGCTGAAAAGAACATTTGAAAAGAATGGTTAACACTGACTTTTATTATCTTTCACTGTCTACAATATGTGGTACTAATAAGAATCATTGGAAATGATGAGATTTAAAGAAAGAAAAAAGTGAGTTACTGTGATAAATCTTTTTTTAATTGGATAATCCTGACATGGTGCCAAGATATATATTATATATTGTAAATGAGTGATCAAAAACAATATTGAAATTTAATATAGGATGCTTGAAAAATATTCTTCATATTGTCATTTGTTTAATATAGTTCCTCATAACTCTTGGGAATCATAAAGTTTGTGGATTTGATTAAGAACTTTCCATCAAACCAACAAGTCAATTGCTCATATGCATCGGACCAGATTTTTTTAAAAAAGACATTGCTATCTGTCATCTCCTAAACTATCTCCTTTGCCTTTAACTGACTTTCTTCCAAAGTCTGGGTAGCTCATCATGTAAGTCAGAACATGACTTGATTAGAAAGGACACAAGTATATGCTACCACCTATCCTCCCTCCCTACCATCATTCAGCCTAGTTCACAGGCATTCATCCACTTCACAGATGTTTGTGATATTGTCTCTCAGAATAGAATGATGGTGACAGGAGAATTCTTTGTATTTTGCCAGAACATTCAAAAGGCTTAAAGGAGTAGTCCCATCTAACCTAAAAGTGTTCTTTAATGAACCTCCTTGAAATGCTAATAGATTTGATCCTTTATAATTCACAATTCCATTATTTTTCATGATAAATATGAAAGATATTTTGTACAAACCTCTGTCTTTTCTGCCAAATAATTATTTTGAAATCATTATGTAACACTCCTTACACAAAGGAAACACTCCACAAGGATTGTGGTGGCAATTGCTCTGTGGCTAATATCTAAAACTAATCTTAGTCCTACTTTAAATACTGTGCCAAAATCTAAAACTAAACCCAACCTAGGACTCAATCACAACTCCAGCCCTAACGGTTTATCTTTGACACAAACTGTCACTGTAGCAACTGTTGAATCATCTTCATCAGCTCCTGAAAGATCTACCAGAGTAGCACATCACCTGGATGGTCATCATACAGAAGGGGTCCAGCTCAAGGAGATTTTCATGCATGACAGATCAAAGGTATTCAAGCGTGTGGATCTCCCTGACTCAGGCAAAGGTCTGCTGGGATATAATGGACTGGGTCTAAATGGTAACTCCCTGGCCTACTTTATTTAGTTAAAGAGAAGGTTGAGTTCTGGGAAGAGGTGAAAAATAATTATGTGAATGTTTCCATTGTTATTATGCAAGTGTGGAAGAACATCCGATAAAAAATGTTCCCTGAAAAGCATGGCTCTTCAAATGCCTTCATATTCTAGACCGATTCTTGCCCGGTATGGCATGTAACAGCATAATAATCTGGACGGATTTTTATGCCACATGTTTGTGTAGTCCCATATACATCTTTCTGTGTACAGTGCTTGTAACTACCAAGACAGGGCCAAATTTCTTATCATTTTGATGATTCCAGAACCTTGCAGTACACACCAATACTCATATGCTAGAAGATCAACCTTTTCTGATCGATTCCACACCGTTTCTTTCACAATGCAATCGCATGACTAGAACTCAACTTTATCTTTAAGTTTCTGTCATGGTTCTCTCTCCCTATCTCCCCCTCCCTCTCTCTCTCTCTCTCTTCCCCTCTCTCCCCCTCTTTCTCTTTCCCTCTTTCTCTCTCTCTCTCCCTCCCTCCCTCCCTCTCTACCTGCCCTCCCTCCCTCCCTCCCTCCCTCCCTCCCTGCCCTCCCTCCCTCCCTCCCTGCCCTCCCTCCCTCCCTGCCCTCCCTCCCTTCCTCTAATATTAGGAGAAGGAAGACACCCCTTAGATCTTGAACCTGGCTGATTTAATTTCTTGCTCTATTCTCTCTTTGCAATAGACCAGTTCGTCGTTAGCACATGGGTCAAATGACCCCAAATATCCACAGATCTATTACTCGTGGAGAAGTCCCACTTTGTGTATTTTAGAATAATCAATGCCAAAGTCATGTATGTGCTTCATGAATAGCTTTTGTTTGCCCTCTTGTATCATAGAATGTACTGTAGGTGCACAAATGAATAATTATTACATAACATGAGCACGTATTCATCTCGGTGGGTTTTACAATTTTATCACAAATGCCCTTTATCGGCTCATGCGCAGATTGTATCTACGAACTGGTCTATTGGCTCAGAAAAGCAATTTTCTCACTCATCTATGGGCAACAAATCTGTACAAAGCTCATTCAAGGTGATGATTTAAAGGTAAAGACCAGTTTTGGAAACGCCCCTCTCTCAAAAAATGAAATGGAAGCTCTCATTACCAATCATGTGAAAGAATATGTTTTGACTAATACGTGATGATACAAATTTTGCCGGGAAACCACCTACTAATTGATATATTTGGTAAATTATTATATCTATTGGGACCAAATAGATATCGCGCACGTGGTCGCGTAGTCCCATATACATCTTTCTGTGTACAGTGCTTGTAACTCTACCAAGACTGGGCCAAATTTCTTATCATTTTGATGATTCCAGAACCTTGCAGTACACACCAATACTTATATGCTAGATGATCAAGCTTTTCTGATCGATTCCACAACGTTTCTTACACAATGCAATCGCATGACCAGAACTGGTCTTTATCTTTAAGGATATCATGTCATTTAGTTGTTTTTCTGCATACTTTGAACCATGTTATATATTTTGTTCACTTAAGGAAAACCTCCCACTGATCAATCCTTGATCGAGACTTTCTAAGTCTCTGATTACGTCTTCTAACGAGCGAGCATGGGAACCATGGAAGATGCGTCCTCTTTGCATTACCTGCAACTGAGGTAAGTCCTAGATTAGCCTTATGTTCAATTACATCATAGCTTCAAGACCAGTGGTATTGAAGATATATCTGTTGAGAGCCAGGGTGTGAACGGTATGAGGCAAATGTATATAATCAATGCTCTTCTAGCTCCCAGCAGATGTTTTTCTAACCCATTCTTTATTTTTCTCTCTGATAAACAAGATTTTTAAAGTTTAATATGAATAGCTCTGCTTCAAGATATAGACACAAAGTCATTAGTAGCACATGATAATATACTTCAAACTGTTTAGACATGCTGACATGTAAGCCTTTGGACATGACATAGAAACCTCAAACATACCATGTCAAAATGATATGATGTAAGTGTAGGGCAGTTCACATCTCTGTATCTTTTGTCTCACAGGTAAGTCAGAGGGTTTGAGAGTCTTTGTTGCACACTCCTATCCTTTTTGCCCATTTTTGCTATTCATTTACATTTGAGACAGGTTGGCTTGTCATGTAGCAAAATTATGTGATGGAACCAACAGTTGAATAGTATGCACCAACCTTGAGAAATGCAATGCTGCCCTCTACAAGAAAAAGTATGCTTGCATCAATATATTATTATAATATGTAATGATGTTCTGAAATGTACAGCATGGAAACTGATGTATGTATCTTTTGTTCTTTAATTTAATTCTTCATTGACCTTGAGGCATGGCTTTCTTTCAGAAACTAATACTTTGTGGTTCTGTCCACCTTTCTAATTATCTTATTCTCTTTCCATTTATTCTTTGTAATTGTTTCCATTAGTCTAGAAATCAGTAAATTATTACTATCAATCTTTCTACTTATCTATTCTATTTCCATTTCATTCTCCATAATTCTTGTCCTTTACAAATCAATACTTTAGTGCCATCAGCCCTTATACCTCCATGTTCTATGACCATTTATTGTGTGCGATTCAGATTTGGCTCTTGATGATGTATGTCACGAAGCCCATTGACAGGTGTGCCTTGAATATGTAGAATGATATATTGGATAGATTAAAATGTCACTATCATTGCAATTAATTAACCTGCGCTCTGAAACAAACGCAGAAGATTTCTTGACAGGTTACCGTGTAGGAAATCGCCTAATAGTAAATCAAATTGGTATTCTCAATTTCTAAAAAGGTTGCAGTCTTTATTGCCTTTTCCCTTCTCAGAAAGATTCCTGTTTTTCAGTATTCCCTCTAGCTGGGAGGAAATTATAACCATCTGTAATTGAAGTTGTTGTACGGATTACCTTGAGTGTATCTAACTTTTTGGTCATTTAGACAGAAAGTCTGTAAAAGACCTTCAGGAATTAAACAGCGTGGTAATATGACTCTGAATAAAGACTGAAGTTTCTATAATTGTGAGCTGGATGAAGAAACAAAACATGAATGATTTGTTTAGTGCATTTAGACATCAAGAACAAGTCTCTTAAACAAAAGGAATAGTTTTGAGATCTCTGTGATTTAATTTAAAATGGGACACAGCTTATTGACAATGTGATTATTGTAAGTATGAGGAAGTGAAAAAAAAGGTTAAAATCTTGAAGAGGTTTGCTACAACTAATATGACAAAGTAGATGAAGCTGGAATATCATGTCTAAATTTCAATCAAGCTGTTTTTATCAAATGGCTGAGGCAGGTACAAACCATTTAGGTCACCAGAATGGATTAATATTACGATGGGTCTCAGACAGTGTGTAAAAAATAGTCTCCTGTATGGCAATTTGAAAACACCACCCATGATAATATGGTCTCAAGTTTGCTTATTTTTTCTTCCCCAGTACGTGTACTACATTTGTAGATAAGCTTCAGCATGATGTTATGTGGTCAAGAATGATTTTGATAATTCAGAAAGTTCCAAATCTATATATGGAATGACAAATGTGACATATGTATTTGCCTTCAGTATGGTTATTGTAATTCAGTTGATGTTGTTCTACATTGTTGACATTTTAGGGGAGAGAGGGGGTCACTCACCTTTATAAGGTATACACGGATGTGCCCATGACTTTTCAGTGAAAATTGTTGCACGGGGTGAGCATCACACCCACGTCCAATTAAAATCTCAGGATCCTTCCTCCTCCCAAGGCTGGCTAATGCACAGAGATATTCATTGAGTCACAGAAAAGAAAAGTAAAGAACATACAAGATGTTTTTACTTGACCTCAGAGGTGAATAGATGACTCTGATTACAGACAGTTTCTCTGATAAACCAAGATTATCTCTAATTAGTCTCTGGATAATTAGAAACAGAAGATTAAGATATATGTGATTAATGTGGAGAGTTTCCTCTTTTCTCTCTTTCTTTCTCTCTCTCTCCCTCCCTCCCTCTCTCTCTCACTCTCTCACTCTCTCTCTCTCTCTCTCTCTCTCCCCCTCTCCCCCTCTCCCCTCCCTCTCTCTCTCTCTCCCTCTCCTCCCTGAAACATTTCACCTTATTCCTGTCTAATCTTTGAATATTGAAATAGCAATTCTGTTTAATGAATAGACTCTCAATTCAGCTTTAAAAGACACTGGTTTATTCCTCTGACATTCTAAGGATAGATGCCATGTGCAAGCAGTGAGTAGACAGTCTTACATTTTCAGGTGTCAAGCAGCATTGTTACCATCATGTGATTCACCCATTCTGTCGTAATCATCATTTGATGAAAGCACTCAAATCCCAAGAAATAAATCTAATCCTTCACTTCTAACCGGAATGAGATATCCGTTCGTGTGGGCACAAATTGAACATTAAACATTCCTTCAAATAAGCCCACTTTTCTCAGTAATACCTACCACTGACGAGAGGAATGTGGTATAGGTTGTGCAATCATTCTAATTCTCTTCAGGAAATTCAGCTCTGGCAATGTTTGAGTGTCGTAATTGAAAATATCCTTCATTAATGTGATGTCTGTTTCCGTGTAATCAATTCCGTTGATGATGATCCCCCATGGGACCTACCTCCTTCTCTCTCTCTCTCTCTCTCTCTCTCTATTCTCTCTCTCTTTCTCTTTTGCTCTCTTATTCTCTTTCTCTTTTCTCACTCTCACGTTTGCACTCTCCCTCTCTCTCCCCCACCCTTTCCTTTTCTCTTTCTCACACTCTCTCATTAACCTTTTCTCTCGCTTTCTCTCTTTACTTTGTTTTCTTTCACCCCAACTCTCTTTTATTCTCTATCTATCTCTTCTCTGCAATTCATAATTTGGTCCTTTTTGCATATTTTGAATTAACAAAAACAGAAGTACTGAATGATTGAAGTAGAAAATTGCTACACAGGAATCGTTGGTGCCTATTTGTGAGAAATGTTCAAGCTTTTAGGAAATGAGAAAAAAAAGATCTTTCATCAGTTAAGTATACAAGATCTGCAGTAGATGTGAAGATACTCCGATTCATCTCAAACAGTCTCGATCTAAGACAATATCTTGCAGATGTTGACCATTTAAACAGGGACTCAGCTTGCTTAGATAAATAATCTGGTCAAATTAATGTAATGATAGCTTGTCTGTGACATAATGGCCATTATGCTTCAAATAATGTGGTAAGCTCATTAAACAATTGCTCCCGTATTCTTCTAAATTTCTAAAGCCAATGCTAGGTTAAGCTTTTAACAAACTTAGTCTGGGTTCTACGTTTCCCTTTTGTTAAACATGATTTTAAACCCAAGGTCAGGTTTAACTGAATCAGTCGAATATAGATCATGCTGTCTTATTCTACTTGAAACATTCCAAAAATCCATCCACCTCTAGTCTAACATAATGATAGATGCAATGGAAATCAATTGGAAAAATATGATTATGATGTCATAAGAGACAAATATACATGTATTTAAAACTCTTAAAAAGATGTCTCTTATACTAATGAATTTGGTAAATTGTAAAACTGATACATGTATTTCTATCTGGTCCCCCAAATTTGGTACACCCTCCCATCTTTTGTCCAGACTTTGCTTTTGTTGACTCTTACAAGAAAAATCTAATGACATACATTTACTAAAACTAATTTTTTTTTTTTTTTAATAAGTTTGGACATGTTTGCCTCTTCCACATGTTTACCTTTAAAGCTTTGTCACATGTAGTAAGGTGGTCCGATGGCTATGGCTTTCATGATATGTACAACTACAAAATCTTCTACATCTGATACTCAATGCATCTTTACTTCTATGAGGAATTAATAAATAGTAGATTGCATTCTTCTCTCTTCTACTCATTACTGTATTTGACACTTAGACTGTATCTCTGTGCAATTGATAGGTAGTGAACCATGCATCCTAATGTATTTAGAAGAAAAAAAGTATGTAATAGAGAGCTCTCATCATCGATTAGGTACACTTTATTTATTTTGTTCAACTTCATAGAAACCCAGCCAAATAATAGGGTATCTACTTCATGCGATGTTGTAACTTTATCTCCCCAGTGGGATAAACACGGTCAGAGGGGGACAGAGATTGCTTCTCTCATCTTACAGTCTCACACTCTCCATCTTAATGGCGCAATTTACGAGCGCAACAGATCGTCTGCGACAATATTCCATTTCGTGTTGCTGCACGTAACCACGTGGGAGCGCAAACGAGAGCGACGTGGAAATCCTCTGATGTTTGCGCAACGTTTGCCATGTCCACACAGAAAGGGATGGAGAGAGAGTGGGAGAGTGGTACTTGTACCCAAAGAAAATACCCTTTTCTATTTATTTTCTGCTCTGTAAGTTTTTTTTTTGCAGTGCAGACTTCCATTCCTTGGTCGTAGCCTGTGGTTATGGGTTTCCAATCAGGCAAATAGTGCCACATTGTGCAGAGGTGGCGGTGAATATAAATGCATTTGATCTCTTCAGGATTGTAATTGAAAGAGTCTGGAGGTAGTTGACCTATCGTTAAAGAAAAAAAAAGCGTGGGTAGTTTTTCTCTGAATGGGAATGTTTTCCTGCTTGTTTAGTCTCGTAATCAAAGTAATTGGTGATGTAGCCCAAATCAAGTGGTGAAACCGTCAGGAGTCTGTGATTGAAAATTTTGTAGCTTTTTCACTCATGAGCTTGAAAATTGATATGGGTATAGTGCCGGTAATGCAAAATTCAGATTCCCTTTACTGGAATGCAGGATGCGATTTCAGACATGAAAATTTGAGTACTTTATACACAAATTATTTGTATTGAAGTTAACTTTTTTCTCTCACTTTTTATTTTCAGGAGATTCTTTATTGCATTGAGTTGCAGTTTCTGTTCAATCGATCGGGACATGTTTTGATAGTAACCTTTTAGAAAACAATTTTTCCTCTATAGATCACTGTTTTTCTATATTATGAATTGGTATTACAAAGTATAATAGGAAGAAACTACGACAAATTTGATTGTATGATTGAATCTTAAGGGTGAAATCCAAAGGTTAAGAAGAAAGATGTACCAATGGCTTCACCAAGTAGGCTGCACGGCATCATTAAAGTGGATAATCTAAAAGGTTGTACTTAATAGAATGAGAGTAATTAGATCTCTTAAATGACACTCAGTAGAATCCTTTAGAATCTTATTTGCCGCAGTTTTGAAAACTCTCATTAATGAATCCTTGAAGAAGTTGTTTGTCGAAAGCTTCCTGTCAAAACAACAAGATGTTTTATGAACATCAATACAGTTGATTTATCTTTAAGAGAGAGATAGACAGAGAAAGAGAGAGGATGAGAAAGAGAGATAAAGGGTGAGAGAGAGAGAGAGAGAAGGGGGACATGAGGAGACTGGGAGGCTTTACGTCTCTTGGCATATTGTATTACATACTATTAAATAATTCTGTTTTAAGTCATTGCTTTACGATTTTTGTCCTTTTCTCATGCATTATTTTCTTCTTCGCTGTACCATTATTGAATCATGCATGTAAATAATGAGCTCTTACCTACGGCTACAAATTGAGACTTGATGTACTTTTGTGCAAACAAATTGTCTGTTCACATGTTTTCGGGTTGTCTGTCCACCATTCCACTTTCTTGTTAACATGATATCTCAAGAACCACTTGAGGTATGAACTTCAAACTTGGTGCGAGTATGTATCACCATAGGAAGACGTTCTGATTTCTTTTGTAAATAGGTGAAATGTCAAAGCTTATGCTGTCAATTTCCATGAAATCTCAGGGTTTTAGCCCTGTTACTGCAATGTATCAAGTAAGATTTGAGCCTTGAACTATGGTGATTCACACTAATACCAATTAGTGTGCATCACCATAGTGTGACAAATTGATCTGGTAAAAGAAGGTCAAATGTTAAAGGTCAGCAAGTCAGTTACTGTTTTAAGCTATTTTAGAAGTGAACTTGAAACATGTAACTAGTATGCATCACTGTAAGGATCAAAGTGATCAGATTTTGGAATTGCCAGGTCAAAGGTCAATGGTCATGAAGATCAATTGTTCTTTAAGTAAATATAGGCTTTTTGCTCTCATCATGATAACTTAAGCAATGATCTTAAAGCTAATCTTGAGCTCTAGTATGGGAATCGTATTGTGAGAGAAAATTGCTACGATTTTTTTATCCTGCAGAAGATTGGTAAAATAAAAACAAACTCACAAAAACTTAATGAGCATCATCTTTGATAAATACCACCACTCCCATTTGCACACTTAGTGACCTGTGTTAAGCACATGTCGGGTTTACTTACCTGGATTTCCTTATCTTTCTATGCCACTATACATTTTCTACCAAAATTGTTTGGCACATGTCATTTATTTGTAATCTTGAACATTCAGTGTAAGTTTTGTTGGATTCTGTGAGAATTTATTTTATATATTTACCAGAACTCAAGTTTATCTTTTAAATTAACTGAATTTAGGCAGAGGCATATTGGAGAAACAGTCGCATTTGTCTCGTTAAACATTGAGTTAACCCACTTCCAACTCTCAGAATATGATTATTTTGTACATGAAAATTGACTCAGCAATTTGAATATTAAATATATATATATATATATATATATATAGACGTGAAGAAAAGAATGGTCTAGGAACGTGAGACGTAGCTGTACTTTACAATTTTATTACGAGCTTTCGGCTTGTGAGGCCTTCTTCAGGTTCTGAAGTGCAAACACATACAGAAACAAATACATTGTATGAACAGATAGATATACATGGCATAAAAACTTAATATCACTCAATCATAATAGTCAAGCATCATGAACATAGCAAAAATTAGTACGAGAAATACTTGAATAAACTTAGAAATAATTATGCAATTTCAAAGTGTTTTACCTTGCTTGTGTGTTGGGCTGTCGTGTGTTTATTCAGTTGATGTGATGTATGTGTGCGAGTAATAGGAAGTGCGGTCAAGTGTGGATTACTGACCTGTGACACGGATGTTACTGATCTATGACACCGCCGGTGTCATGACCTGTGTCTAGGAGGGAGAGGGAGGGGGATAGAAGGCTTCATTCAAATGCATTGAGTGTGCGCAGTCCGATTGGCCCTACATTGTATAACAAATGCAAGGATAAAACGTGAGAATCAAAGACTAACAATAAAATAAAATAAAATAAATTAAAGATAAAATTAAGATCGAATACACTGCGTTGAGTGTTGAATGTGAACAAAAGTGCATCTGATATGTCGGTGTGTTAATTGTCTTATTGATCAGCATTGATCCCATCTGGGTGTAGGGTTTTAAGTTTTGATATCCAAAAGATTCTCTGTGGAGGATTGTGTGGCGTGATTTGTTGTGGATTAATTCGATTCCGGTGATTTGAACATTATCTAGTGAGTGGGATGGAAGGTTGAAGTGTACTGTGTATGGTAGTATTTTGTGTTGTGTTGCCGAGTGGAAGTTCTTTATTTCGGATCGTGTGTTGTTGAAGCGTGTGTATAGTGTAGTTTCTGTTTTGCCAACATATTGTTTGTTGCATTGAGTGCAGGTGATGAGATATATCACCCAACTGGATTTGCATGTGATGTGTGAGGTTATGGGGTATTCTTGGTTAGTTACTGTGCTTCTGAAATTGGAAGTGTTTGTTATGTGTTTGTGGATTATGCATCTTTGAGATGGGCATTTGGAAAATCCATTGGGCATGGGGTCCCGTGTTCGTTTTCGTTTTGGAGGAAATGGGTGTCCCGCTTACGAGTAGGTCCCGTAGTGTGCGCCTCGTCTGTACGAAGTTGTTGGCTGTTTAAGAAAGACGGCTTTAGTTGTATTTCCTTGTTGTAGGAGGGGGAAGTGTTTTTTCATTATACCTGGGATCTTGGCAGTGGCGGGGGAGAAGGGTACCGTACAGAAGACGGTGTCCTTGTGTTTTTCAGAGCGTGGTTTGTATTCAAGTAGTTCCTCTCTGGGCTTTTCTTTAGCTCTTTGTATTTGTTGTCTAACTATGTCTGGTCGGTAATTTCGGTCTTCAAAGTTCTGTTGTAGCTGTGTGAGGTGGTGATCTTCACGATCAGGTTTTGAGCAGATTCTTCGAATTGTAGTGCTTGGCTGTATGGTATGCTTTTGAGGGAGTGGCTAGGTGGCAGGAGGATGGCAGGAGGTATGTGTGTGAGTCCGTAGGTTTGGTATATAGTTCTGTCTCTATTTGGTTATTGGATAGTTGGAGTGAAACGCCGAGAAAGTGAGTCCTGTCATTAGATGATTCGAATGTGAATTTGATAGTTGGGTGTATAATGTTCATTTTTTCTTGCAGTTTGGATAATGTTCTGGGTGAGCCTGTCCAAAGAAAAAAGATGTCGTCTATGTACCGTTTCCATGAGTTTACGTCTACATATTCTGGAACACCCGTTGTCATGTCAGAGTTGAGAATTCTCGCACTTTTATATATATATATATATATATATATAATTTTATGAGTAGTATATATATATATCATTTGTTTGTAAAAAGCAGAAAAAATGAGCAAGATTTCTTCTGCATTTGTCTGGCTCAAGGAATGCCTTTCATAAAATAAACTAGTCTTCAAGATTTTAAATTTGATTTTAAACAAAGAACTCTTAACAGTGACTAGATATAATTTTCTCTGTTTATTACTTAAATTATTATAGAGGCTTCTAAAAGAAATCAGGATTTCATTAAAATCTTGACTATGAAAAACATTATTTTGCCCCTTCATTCACCCCTTTTTATGATGCATGCACAGCCCCCGTCACCATGTTTACATGGCGACGCTCAGCATCAGCCCATCAACTGTAGGGCGGAGTACCCTTTCCTCTTAGACAGCTCTTCATTCTTTCTGATTTCCCTCACAGATTGAGCCATCATGGTGCTTGACATTGATATTGACCATTCCCTAGAAATGCATACCCCTAGGCTCATCCCAATTAGATCATCCATCCACCAAAATGAAAGTGAAGCTATAGCAGTACCTTCCTCCTGTTTCCTGGAAATGCATTCAGAGCGCAGTAATACTGACAAGACCAACACCTGACCGAAAAATAGACTTAACAAAATATTGCATTACCCCAAATGTCCAAGATTTTGTTGATTTTAAGTCCCTTTGCAGTTGGATTTGCAGTGTAACTGAGGTATTAAATTGCTACTTCCTTCAAAACCAAGGAGCACATTTTTGAGAATTTAATCAGAACAATCAGACTGAAATTTCGTTAATTTCAATACTCATTAATATAAATATGTTGTATTAGAGGGGTTTTTCAAATTTGAATAATTCAAATTGTTCCCATGCACCCTTCATGGAGGGTCTGCTACCGACAATGTGAACATCCAAGTAGACTGACACAGAAGCCCACAAGAATGCTGTTGTTGGTCTCATTAACCCACAGATAACTTTCCAGAAGGCCCACTAGACTGACCTGTGGGTCGTAAGTCTTGTGGGCTGTAGCCCAGGCAAGTATTACTTTGCAGTACTCCAGGATTTCATACTTGGATGGGGTATGGTATAGAACTGGTTTGGGGACCTGGGGAAGAGAAAAGGAAGAGAATGATTAAAGGTAATGATGAAGAAGAAAAAGCAACAAAGGAAAAACAAAAAGACAAGGATTTTGTTGTTGATGTTGTAGATCTTTAACCCTTTTAAATGAATTTAAGAGCAATTATCTATCATGCCTTTTGCTGACTCTTCCATTACAAAATTTATCTCATTTTCACTTTTTGGACCAGTTTGTATAAGTGTGTAATTGACCATTTATATTTATTGTTTTCAAATATCTCATGAATGGAATAAACTTGAATTTGAAGAAGAAAAATAGGAGAATGATGAAAAGAGGATTAAGGAGGAGGAAGAGGATGTAAAAGAAGAAGAAAGGTTATTTTTAATTTTTAATTTTTGTTGTTAACAAATCTTGCAAGAGTTAGTCCATTTAGACAAGCTTTAGGGGCTCTACTTGCCATCTGACAACACAGCTTTTTGATGACTTATCATGCTCCGCACTAAAAATAAATAATACATAATGAAAAACATAATTTAAACCAGTATAGGGTGTGATTCAATATTGGGACTATCTTGCCATTGCATCTCTATTATATCCATTCTTTTGTGCTCTTGTTGAAGATTTCCCGTACCCTGTTTTTGCCCATTCACTCCTACTGACTGTTCATTTCCCTGATTGAAGGTTGTTTTATACAAGTGAAAGGTGAAGATTGCTTGTTTCCCATTCAATATCCTGTTTTTGTAGGCCTATTTCGTAGAATTTATGCTTTTGTAAAGTGAATTTCAATGACACTGTGCCTCAAAATAAAAAAATAAAAGCCATCTGTACAATTCTAGGCATTCCTTCTTGTGTTTGGTAAGGAAAATATAAAGAGAAATATTGTTAGCATTTTCTACTGCATATGATTTAATTAAAACCCAGCTCGTATAGTTTCTATTTCTACGGTATGATGCACAAATGTTGTTGACTTTTATCCCATTGTTATTACTTAAGTTAATTATGTACCATTTACTATTGATATGAATACTGCATGAAACCATGTTGTGTCTCTGATCTTATAACATTTTCAACAGATAATATTGAATGAGGCAGGTTTGTAATTGCAAAGCTTTTTGTATTATTCATATTGATACAAACACACTTCCATAGCATCAAACCCACAATTCATTATCTCTTTGCAATATCAATAGGAATTATAAGCTTTTTTCAGTCTAAATTAGATTCACTATTAATGGTAGGGCTGTTTAAACCACTTGTATAGGGCATTCAAATGGTCACATAAGGTGAATGAACAGAAGGATATATAAAGTATGTAAAGTATGTAATGGCATGGGCTGTAGAGCTGCTTGGTTTAGGAGATTGTTCAAGCCATGAAGAAGATTCACAACAAATATATAGTTGACTATTAGTCTGTTATCATATTTTAAGGCTGTCACCTATTACAAGGATTGGTGTATTGCACACAGTGACTGCCCCCACCCCCTCGTACCATATACATGCATGGTGAGTGTACTTTTCTTCTAATGGAGATTAATTTGATTGCTTTAAGGTGAATGTATCCTAAATTAATGATCACTCTTTAATTGCTCCTGATAAAATAGTTTTTTTGTTAATACCTTGTAAGCTCAATGAAACCTGAATGAATACTATTAGGACTTGTTTTTTTATGATAAACTATCATGTGGTTGTACTTTTATGTTTCTCTGAATCACTGCAGCTAAAGAAAATGATGAGGAATTTTCCAATGCCTACCCCCTTCGTCTCCGCCTCCCCTCTCTCTCTCTATCTCTCTCTCTCTCTCTCTCTCTCTCTCTCTCTCTCTCTCTCTCTCTCTCTCTTTCACTCTTTATAGTTTCTAAGAGCTTTGATAAGGTAGCAGTCATAGTTTTCCATGTTAAAGGGTTCTTTACAGATTATTGTTTTATCATCTTTTCATAATTGAATCATCCTGATCTAGTAGAAACTGAGCCAGGCATCAGGTATACTGAATGGACCAATTAGCAGACACCATACAGCGTGTAATGTGATTAAAGCCGCTACGTCAAAAGAAATCAGTAACTTCATTGGCAAGATGGAGGATTGATTAATCAGTTGATGGAATCTGTATCGTTGCAAGTCCCTGGATGTCTTCCATCCCAACTTTTTCTCAATGAAATTTGCGCTGGATGTTATTACTTAACGTAAAAGCCGAAACGTGGGTTTCTACCTCACTTTGGCCCAAGGGCTCTGTACACTAATTACTATCTCTACCAAGTACCGAGATGCCTTTTAAAACAAAGACAGGGAAGAGAATTTGATAGATTATATTGAATAATTGAATCCTCTGAACCAGTTATGCTTACGATGTACTTTTAGTAATGTTCAATCCAGATTTAGTAAGACACAAGACTAGTTGAGTTAACTCAAAAGAATGCTGGAGATTTGAATTGGCAAGTTCTCTTTACTTCAATATTGATAAAGATAATTCCTTGAAAAATTGGTAGTATACAATGTAGAACAACTGTCACCATTCATATAAATGACCAAGCATGCAATACAAAAATAATAATAAGTGCTTACAAACAAACAGTGCATTATATAAAATTAAGAGAAATAACAAGATTTAGAGGCTTTAAAGATGAAAAACTTAATCATGGGACACTCTTAAGAATTTGCCCATGTTTCTGGCCAAATTAATGTACTGTTTTCATCATGAAGATTACCAGCTTTGTAGGCCTATATACATGTATTATGACATCTTAGAATATTACATCAAGATCATTTATACAGCTGTACTCTACATAAAAATTCATGAAGCATAAGAATTTGTAGATAAAGTATGCTCATGTAATTTTTCTGTTCCATGAATAATACTTATTATATAGTCAAACCACTTTAGGTAAAGCACAATATAGGCAAAGGTATGAAGATTGGTTAGATTAATCCTTTGGAAGAAATCCCTTGTGAAATTTGCCTGAAGGATAGAGTATATTCTTCTTAATCTTCTTCTTTTCCTCCTCCTTCTTGTCCTCCTTTTCTTTGTAATTCATACAGCCCATCATCATATGAGTTCTCATTGTATGTAGATTGCTAATGCACTATCAATTAGGTTTCTATGCAGGTGAAGTACAAGGAGTTCAATATTCTTTTCCAATCATTCTTGAAAACTTCTTTCTGATGTATGTCAAGAGTATATCAAATTGCCAATCATCTCCGTCTCTTCACATCCACCCAGACACTGTACACCCTATCCCATTTTCAGCTTCAAGTACCAAATGCTTGACCATTTATCAAATGTGCTTCATGATTATTGTTCATTTTTTAATTAAGTCATATTTAGTGGCCCACATTTTGAGGGTCAGGTTGTAGGTCAGATTTTATTTGGGATAAGAGTTGCAGGTATCGTAAGCGTGACCTTAATTCACCTGCACTTTTTATTATCACCTCTCGTCACTGCCCACCTTTTCCCTGGGTCATGTTTATAACATGGTACAAACACAATTTAACTACAAACGATTCAATTAAAAGCTGCCCACTTGTATCAGTTAATTGTTACCAACTTGTTTATGGTCGTTGTTTATTTTCATTAGATAATAGATTATGTTTTGTTACTGTATATTCAAATTTAATGTACATACATTTTCTATTTCTATGAAAGTAAAGATGTTTAATTGCAGCCACATGGCATTCTGTCTCTACTACAGTAATAAATAACAGGACCTGGGCTTCTTGTTCTGGCACATTGTTGTATAAAGTTCAATTCACTTAGGTAACCAATAAAATCAGGTAAATTGAACACTGAATTTAGGACAAAAAAGACAAGATAAAAATAATAAACTCTATCTGGTTATCATACCCCTCCCCTAAATGATTTGTTAAGATTTAAGCCTTTTTAGTACTAGGTGTCTTTTTATCAGATGGTCAGTCAAGGAGTTAGTTCATCAGAATTAGAAAAAAATCTTTTTGAAGCAAAATACTTCTGCAATTTAACACAGATGGTTTTATAGATTGCTGTTGTACTAGATTCCATATCATAATAGGCAGTTATATTTCTAATTATTTCTTGATATAGGGTTTGAGCTTAAAGACTAGATAAGCTGCCTTCTGAAAAGCCTTAGGATAATATATTTACAGACAAAACAAGCTGCTGATGGCTGTTTTGGGATGTTTGTCAGGTGAGTCTGAGACGTTGCTCTTTTATCATGCTTCAAATCACTACCTGTTTGCTTTTACTAAGACTTCTAGTTTAAATAAACACTGCTTAGACAGCATGCATAATGGGCAATTCTGGGTAACCTGCTTTGCCTAATTTAGGATGTTTTTTCATATCTCATCAGGGACATGAAGAAATTATTTATCTAAGCCACTCTGCCTTTCTAAGCAATCCAAAGCAGATTATTTTGTACACGGGACTAATGTATTTCACAGAACTAGTCTCCCCACTTTATTAGCTAGCCTGGAAAGGATAATCTCCTTCTCTAGAGATGGTCTTCCTCAGAACACTTTGAACTCCCACACTATCAATAAACAGTTTGATACTGACAAGTAAACTACATTTCATGAATATGATAATGATAATCAAGAGAGACCAATATACATCAAAATCATCCTAGGTAAATTGAATAATGGACCTTACTAACCCAAATATCTTTCCTATGTATGACAGGCTTAAAACAAAATTTCCCTCTCATTTTTTTCTCAGTTTTGTTTATTTGCCTTACTCTCTGTGAAGTCTAAGTTGATTACTCAAAGTGAAAATTTTGGAGTTGTTTTCTCCATGAATGAATTGAATTTTTAGGAGAGGCATTGTGAGCAAATTTTTTAGTGTAACTTCTTTGAGTTCTCATTGTTTATTTCATTAATCAATCTAGCATTAACAAAAATGACTGAGCTCTTCCATTTAGAAAAATATCAGTATGTCAATTACAATACCGTTGAGATCCAGAAGAAATTGATAGCAATTAACATCCTTCTGACTCTTGAGTGGACTCATAATTCATGTTGATCTGAAAGTCTTGATATTTTTAAAAACCTTCGTTAATTGTATCTCATCACATTATGTCTCACTGCCCATTCAAAGGGAAACAGTATTTTGATATCTTCTACTTGAATGCTTCTTGTCATGTTATTTGAATGTAGCAGTTCATGAAACAAAAATTGAGTTAGGCTAAAAAGAAAATCCATGTAAATGATCTTTCGTATCTAGAGCATTCAATTTTAGCTTTATTCTTATGTGTAATTCTAGAAGTGATACTTCAACAAGCAATGTGTCATTTATGTGTGCAATTAATTGGAATTTTGCTGTTGATCATAATTATGACACTTCAATATCTGAGAATGCAATGAAAAATAAAACTGATTTATAACATAGTATCATGTAAGGCATGTTAGAGCAATCCGGCTTACCCCATTCTCACTAGCACAAAACATTTACATGATGAATATCTAGAAGTCAATCTTCAGTGTTCCATCTGATAGCTCCTAAGTATAAGTATTTCTTTCTTTTATTCCTTGTTTCTACTTTCTTTCTTTGTTTGAGGATCATGTGATGTCTGGTAAAATGTCAAGTTTATCCAATGTCATCCATGATTATTTTTAGACTCACCATAAGCAGAGACCTTCTGCATGTATATTTTTTGTTTTTCTAGAGCTTCAGTCTGACACTGCCAACGTTTACATTTCACAGATTGGACATACATGACATATTCATAATTCCTGTTGTACAGAATTTGATGTTGGCTGCAAAAGGGACATAGTATCTTTAAACACAGTTGTTGGTTTTTTACAAACCCTCTATGTATAATATTATATATGAAGGGGCCTGTGCTGTACAAGCCTATTGTGGTAGGTTCCTCCCATACTTTGTTTTCCATTAATTGTTTTCATCTTCATGTTACACTCATAAATCCAGAGTTATTTGCATGACCAACCCCTCATTAAAAAAAAAATTCTAACTAATTTTGGTCGTATTTGGAATGTGATTTTAGGATATTTTAAATGCAATTCTCTTCGTAAAATATGGCCACTGATATACTTCTAAATGTGAATGAAAAACAAATGAGAAAGCTCACAGATTAGTTTTTATTTTTTGATGCGATTCAGAGTGCAATCCATTCCCCCACAGAGAGCTCCTTAAGTTCCTTTCTCTTTGTATTACATCTATATCAATTCTGCACATAGATGTGATATAAAATTGTCAAAATTAAAAATAATCATACTGCCACCAACGCCTACAAATAAATGTATGATTTTCATCTTGTTTCAAAGCACAATCTTTGCTGGAAACATTAAAGCCTGCTGCTAGAATCTCTCATATATCGGATGGGAAAAATTGGAAGCAATCAAGTCATGTTCTTTATTTCAGTCAAAAGGCAATCAGAGGGAATCATTCTCTACTGGAATACCTTGAATGAGCAAGAAGCATAAAGTCTTCAAAAGATAGAGTGAAGCAATATCGGTGAACAATTACCCCTACCAACCCGCTCAGGAATATTTACCCTTCTTCAATCCGATGTAAGCATTGTTATTGTCTATTGCCTGAAGTGTGGGGGCACTGCACAAAAAGACTCGGATCATAATTGGAAGTGTCAACATTAGCACTATTATGTCAAACAATAGAAACACTCTATACATTTGCAATGTTTCTTCTGTGGTTCTTATTCTCTTTTGTGACACCCTCCAACCTCTTTGAAAAATAATCCTACAAAATTCACATCTTTATGGAGAAAATTCTGTATCAACATACCGCCTCAAATAAAATTTCTCATCAAAGCTGAGAGACTATCATAAAGCACTTTTTCCCCTCTCTATCTTTGACAAAAGAACTTCCCTTTCTCCTTCTGCTCTTGGTGTTGAGAAGTTAATTTGATATTGATAGTCAATCGTGATTGGATTCGGCCGGATGTTTGTAAAAAGTGTACCTACTTGGCACGCTTCCTTGCGACGGCGCTTGTATGTTTTCCGGTTGCAATGATGCGGCGGACAATTATTGAGGAAGAGGCACTGGCCTCGGGTGAGGAAATCTTTAATTTCTGCAGGTATTCCCAGGCGAGTAATTTCACTCCAATTTACACGTAAGGAGTTCAATTGAATCTGGAGGAATTGCAAACTGAGGATGAAATAACAAAGTTCACTATAGTTTCTTATATCCTTGTCTAATATGATGTATTTTCTGCACCAGGAATAATAATAATAGTCACATTTGTATGCCTTTTTAAGTGCTTTACATTGTAATTATTATATTTTATCTTGCCTTTTGTACAAAGAAAATTCCATGATAACGATGATGATTTATACCAGCAGACTTCTAAGAAAGTAAGAATAGGCTTGTATGTAAGGTAGACGTATGGCTTTGTCATGTCCTATCCAAGGGACTTGATAATGATGATTGAGGCCTTACCAAAGGGCACTTGTACATCAACTTGGCTTCCAACATGAGACCACCTGTTTATGAGCCAACTGCTCTACCACTAAGGCTATAAGCAACCAAACCTCCTCTTGTAGTAAAATGTTTGTGGTCATGTCCAAAATTATAAACATTAAGGTTAATGACTCATCCTAGTTGCTGGGATGTACATTTTGTTTGCCCTGGCACCCTGGCATACAAATGGACGCTCACTTTTTATAACTATCAGAACAAATTTCATTGTGAGAGTGTTTTTAAACCATCCTCCTTTCCTTAAAGAAAAAAATAATAAGTAAATTTTTCTTTAAGGATGGCATGAGAAGTCAAAGTACTGTTATGGCAAGGTCACTCTGAAGAGGATCTTAACGTCATAATGAGAAGGAGGAAGTAAATGGCATGTGTCCTGTTATTATCAAAAAACCTTGTGCACAGAGAGAGATCACGGACCTAGAGATAATATTTACAAAACAAATACTTCATCATTTTGACTCGTGTCTACCAGTGTTATAGGGTTAAGGCATCTCATATGCACATCTTGACCTTGTCTATATGTTGAAGTGATTAAAAAATAAAGGGAAATGTTTGCAATGTGATATATTTCTGTCAATGCATATAGGAACATGATCTTTTTCATTTGACAACCTTCATGCAGTTTTTGTTTCTAGTAGTAGTATGGGTAATTTTGTTGTGTTCTTTCATTAATTACATTTTTCTTTTCCATCGAATTTGCAGGATGTTTTATTTTGCAGAATTTCCACCCAAAAAAAGTCATATCTCACTGAGTTATCATTTTATTGAAATCTGTAGCAGCTGTTTATATTAATTGTAAAGTAATCAAGTCTCAAAATTCTAAGCAATTTGGGAGAATACAAAAGGCGTCTTACAGCTGAACAATGGAAATACATTGCATTCTATTCACATTGATACATTTCCCAAGGCAATGGGTATAAATCTATGATTTTCTTTTACATTCAACCATCATTTCACAGGAAACGTCATGACAGTGGTTTATTCTCTTTGCCAAGAGCACAAACAATTGTCATGGGAATCTGGGAATATTTAGAAGGAAATTGCTTATGTTTGAACACTACTTGAGGGAAATGAAAATGAACCATTTA
Organism: Mesocentrotus franciscanus; assembly: GCA_037976565.1. Taxonomy (NCBI): domain Eukaryota; kingdom Metazoa; phylum Echinodermata; class Echinoidea; order Camarodonta; family Strongylocentrotidae; genus Mesocentrotus; species Mesocentrotus franciscanus. Next base: position 6,329,673 of record CP137669.1, on the reverse strand, counting down.
TAAACCTTCAACATGAGATTATTTAATTAAAAAATCAAGGAATTCATACTCAGTGGAACGGTTGTAGAGCTTTTGATTACTAACAGCTATAGTTGACTTTTTTACTTTGTTGACATAGCCAGGAAAATTCACATTTTTCATGTAGAAAATCTTTGACTAGTGTATGTTGAACCTCACAGGAAATCAAGCTAAACATTTCTTGATTGCTGTATGCCATAGTGGAGGTTTTTCTCTTGTATTTTGTTCATCTTTATATCAGAAACATGTGACATATTTATATGAACAAATTCAATGATACAAATGAAATTTCAGAATATATATATATATATAAAGTTTTATGTAATTTCAAAGGGCATGATTAGGAAAGATTATTCTCTGAGTGTTAACTATTGAAGGAATGTCATGGTTATGCCTTCCAGCATGAACAGAATCCCATCTCATAGGAATATACCTTACACATGATTAATTACCCACTTGAGCTTTTTTCCTATGGAACAAAGCTTAGAGAAAGACCTTTTAAATGGATATGATTGATGATATGATATTGATAAGTTCCTTTCTCACCTACACCAAAATGAGCCTATTTGATGTTCTGTAATACTCATGAAAGGGAAAGTGTCAGTGATCTCTTACCCTATTAGTGGGTCCAGGATTATCTTGAGTTGGGGGAGGGGGGAGAGGGGAACAAGGGAAGAGAAAATCTCTAACAAGCAAGAAACAGATGACCACATTTTCAAGTGCCTTGTCCAAAACTTTCTCCTATTGGCACTCATACAAAATTTAATGCAATTTGTTTGTGTGTACTTAGGTATGTCAGGTAGGATTTTGCCATGGGGGAGGTGGGGGGGTCATACCTGCTCCCCACGCATGCCCCCTGCTTCATCAATCGTTTTCATCAGTATTTGTTATTCCTTGTTAATATAAACAACATTTCTGTTAAACAAAGATTAAATGAAATTGTTGAGAAGATCAAAGCCTCTCATTTTGAGTGTTAAGGATTCTTCCGATGACCAGATGTTTAAGCCATCACCATGGTGATGATGGATGAGAGAAAGAGTAGGAGGAAGAGGCTGTCAGACTCATGAATGACATTCATAATAGCTCAAGGTTGTATCATTGTACAAGACTCATGCAAAAATAATTGCTTTACCCAGTGCATAATTGACCCAAATATGTGAAGAAAAAAGCTCTGAAGATATCAATTTTAATGTACATTACATGGCTTATCTTAGTATTATACTTGAATCTTTGTTGTTATCATTTTCTGCAAAAGTACTGTGCATATGGATAAAAATGAAAGTAAATGCGGAAAAATTCCTTCTTTTTTTTTAAAGAATAAAAGTTATTTTTTTATTTTTTTTATTCTGATTACATATCCCATTCCTTGAAATCCTCTTTTTGTAAAGCCTAAATGAATTCCCTATGATATACCAGCAACAAGATATATTTGCGGTACTTTGAAGCCGAATTTCAAAGATTTGTATCTCTATCAGCAGTAGATAGAATGCCAGAATTGAAAAAAACAAAAACAAACTTAGGATTAGGATTTAACGGTTTACTGTCCTGAATGTTGGCCATTTGAAAGAATGATAACACTTACAATAGTTAAGTTAGTATAAACATACCTTTCAAATTTTTCATTGCATTGATTGATAACACATACTGGTAATGAATTCAGTTTGATCTTATTCCGATCACTTCATTACCCTCTGCAAGAAGGAAGTGATAGTCACATAAATGGCTCATTCCTCCAGCTGCCGTTTGTGAATGTTACAATTATTTTTTCTTAAGTTGTTCATTCACTGCATTTACATTCAACAACGAAAAAAAAGATAGTTGTAAATTACTAGTTTCTTTTGTGTCATCTGATTATATATCATGTAATCTTCTCAGTAAAGCTATAAATGACAGAGGTACAGTCTGAACGGTGTTCCATTTACAAGAAAAAATCATATATGAAAATAATAAAGACTTTTGAGGAACACAGACTTGATTTCTAATGATATGTGTTGGTAGCTAAAGGCATTACAAAGGAATATAAGGTAATTGTTCCTTCCTCTCCCTCCAATTTTTTAACACCCAGAAAAACTTCTAAATTCATTTTGTATTATGTTTTCACATCTACAGTTGATGTTTAATAGTATGAATAACAACAAAGTAGGTGGTGACAAACTACGCACAATGATTACTTTCAACTATTTTAAACAATAGTGTTTTAAAATATCTCCCCCCCCCCCTCTCTCGCTCATATCTACCTGTTCTACCCCTTCTCTCTTTCTATATATATATATTCTTCTCCCTTTCTCTACCTCTCATTCTCCCTCTATTGCTCTCTCTCTCTCTCTCTCTATCTCCCTCCCTCCCTCTCTCTTTCTCTCTTTTCTCTTTTTTTCTCTCTTTCTTTCTCTCTCTCTCTCTCTCTCCTCTCTCCATCTTTAGATCTTGTTTCCATGTGATTACTTACTTACTAAAAAACAGACTCCTAGCTGTATTTTATTGAAGGTAAACTATTTATTGGTAAAAAGTCTCCATTGAAGTTTGTTTCTTGTGAATGAATTCTTCTACAGTGCCATGCCATTTTCTTGATATTGTTTGATGCTCTAACAGAAATATTGTTGTTGTCATTTATGAGGTAGAGTTATTTTTATCTCATTGTATCCATTTATTGTTATTAATGGTTTGACATTGCATTATTTTTTTTCTTCTCTGATAGTATTATTCAGGATTGATTTTATAGTGCCATAATAAACATTGTTTTATCAGTTGTTTTTATTTAAATGAAAAATATCCTTTTTTTTACAATGTCATAGTAGTCACATAAAATTTAAGTCCTGAGTCATCATAGCTTTTCCGTCATTCACTTTTTCTTAATGATTTTATCATCTATCCTCTTATTCCAAATGAAAGCCTCCTAATGATGTCTAAAAGCTGTTTGCATCAAGCTACTCTGCTCTATTATTGGTATGAAGAGTAGCGTCATGTCCTTTTCAATTTCTTACAAAGTCAAAGGCTGGTAAAGAATCAAAGTATGATTCTTATGGAATTAATCAGCATTTCCTTCATCAAACAGATGAAAGAGAATACAAATGAAGAGAGTAGGGGACGTAGAGGAAGGGTAATGAGAAGTCAGATGATACATAATCATTTCATTTGATTTTCTCCATTTCTTTCAATCAAGTAGTGCTCAAAGCATAATCATATTAATCTTTTCCCTGAATGAAGATTGAGACCTGGGAAAAGGGCGCTGAAAAAACACAAGAGTGAAGCACCGTCATCATCATCGTCATCGCTTTCTTAACCCAAGAAAGATGAAAAGAGATGAGCAAGTTAGATGCCTCTATCTCTGCCACTTCACCTGGTAAAATTGAGTCTAATTTGATAAGCCTGGGTATACAACGCAATTCATTTGTTTGTTCGATGGGCGGAATTAGGGACCTGGGCAGACTTGGGGACGTCTTGTATATTAATATTCTTGCCTACCCTGGAGGGATGCTTGATTGAGTATGGGTTATTACAAGTCAAAATATTATTCTAATGATGTCCTTTATTAGAGAAATCAGTTTAGTGGTTTAAGGCATTTTTGAGACTAGCCATGTATGTATCCATGTACTTTTCATAATGAATGCCATCCCTTCTTGATTGTGTTATTTTATTCCTTACTCTCATTTTTCATCTGTACATGTAGGAATAATGCTTGAGGTTTATAAATGGTACAGCATATTTGTTCCAGAGGCTTTATTAACCAGAGGCTTTATTAACCAGCCATGACCATATGCTCTATTTCTGCATAGCTTACACATGAATGCATACAAGCTCCAATTGTATTTGCTTATCCCTTCCTACATAAGAAGTCAGTGGTTTGTAAATAGTGCGTTCTTTTAGGATAAAAATGTAATAAGGAAGAGAGGAATGATTTCTTTGCCTGGTAGTGCTTCAGAAACCCACACTCCAATGTCAAGCAATCTTAAGATTGCTACTCTCTTTTGTACCAACCAGGGGTATATGTGCCTTTTAGTATTATTTTATTTTATGCTTTGCCATGTTTAGTTGTTCTTCACTTATAAGTTAAAACATAATTGGACTGAACCAAATTCATATTTCTTATACTTGTCTCAATTTCATTGTACTTACCCTACCTGACATGTTTTCATGTTATAGAGAGAGTGTTTTCCAGGAAACAAGGGTCTGGGCATTCAAACCTGAGACGGAGGTAACATCTGCCTGAAGGAGGGCTCACTTTACAAATAGTATCATCCCAAAAGTGCGATAGGCTCGCCTTACCCTGCGTCCAAGGGATGCATGCACTGAAAGTAGAATGGGTTATGTTTTGTCTAGAGACATGCTGAATTGTTCCCACATGCAAGGCAAGAAAGGGAGACATACTTGATAGCTTTTACAAACCAATTTAGGTGTATTTGATATTCTTATTTCTTTCATCTGAATACATTGGCCTCCTCTTGCAATGGAAAGTTATGACTTCCTGTAGTTTCGTTGTTTCATCATGTCCTATATGATAGCCATCACAGGTAGATATTTTTCATACTGTTTTTTCTTTTCTTTACTGGTGATAGGTGATAGAAAAGCACATCTTGCACACTGTTTACTTTTTATTGCAAGTGTAAATAAATAACTTTCCCCACCATACTACTATGCCAAGGAATATGATTTTTGTTGCTTTAATTATGCTTAATCATTACACTGATTTTTTTTTTCTGATGCAATATACCAATAAGTTTTATCATGTTTATCATTATCATGTTTAATTTTCTTTTTTCATTTGCAATTTTATGCAATCTTTATAATTTTCTGCTTTTATAATTTGTGAAGTAATAATTCAAAAGATCCCATTTAGAATTCCCATAAGTGAATGAAAAGCCCTTTATTTACTATGCCTTTGTTCTTGTGTGGGTGATCATGTTAGAGAGGGAATCAGTTCCAATTTTGTAGGTTTTTTTTGCAGGGTCAAGATGATTCTCTCATTATCTTGCTGTACGTAGCAAAACGTGTCTGTTGAAGAATGAAGATTGCAGTTGAACTCCAGAATACCTCTAACAAATTTCATGTCTCAGTGTTGTAGTATGGCCATGCGAGAGTTGCACTCATTTGATTGAAAATAAGCATTTATGAAGCATGTACAATCACATTTGCTAGAAGCACACAATCATGCATAGTGAGTCTCCTAACATGACTGATATTCACACTTTTCAACATAGATCAAATTATTTCCATGTGGATGCACCATATATTTGACATTGTTTTCAGGGGAGAGAAAGCATTAAAAGTGAGAATCTTTATTGAAATACACAATTATACATTATTTCCTTTTGAAAAAAATATGTCTTTGACAAGAGAAAATCAATACAGTCAATGTGGCAAAGGAGGCAAAATCCAAAAGGTCATGAACTTTTGTGCAAAATTTTGAAAAAAGGATGATGCAAGAGCATTCTGACTGTTTTGAATATAAAAGAAAGCATGATTTGGGGTTTGGATCAATTTAGTAGGATTTGCTGCAGATTTAATTCCGACTCAATCGTCAATATGAGAAAGGTATCAGAGAACCTCACTTATCTTCAATTTTATCAGGCTTCATTTCTTGAGTTTTGATGATGGATTGTAAATTTAATTTGTGTCTGGGCCTTGATTTATTTCTTCTTTTTTAAATTTTTCTTCATGTAGCAAATGTCATATTGAGGTTTTTACTTCAGTTTAGGTTACCTTCTTTCAAGAGCAGTATGCTTTACAAGCTAGAAATCAGTTTTGTCTTATTAAAGTATTTGAAATATGTTGGAAGGTGACTTTTCATTCAAAATGTTTTCAAGAACTGCCTGATGTATGTATTGCAAAGATGAAGTTTTATTCTGTACAAATTACTTTCAGTTTTGTAACAAAATGGTTAAACTAAATGAAGCCCATCATGAACTTTTTGATTAGTTATTTAGTTGAAGAAAGTGCTAATAATGATAAACAGGATGAAGATGTTGACATGTGGTGCTCCATAATTAAGTGGACTAAAATAATGTGCCCTCCTAAACCTGGACTAAAGTTGGTCCACTTATATGCATTCCAGCCCATGAATGTTGAGTATGGTAGATAAATGCATCAGGTACAGAGAGGGGAGTGAAGTGGAAATAGAGAAGATATATCCTGTTTGGGGGGAAGTGAAATATGATGAGACCTTTAGAGGAAGCATTGCCAGAAGCTTCTACCAGCAAAGTATCATCTACTTTCAAGTGTCATTTCTCTCTCTCTCTCTCTCTCTCTCTCTCTCTCTCTTGCTCTCTCTCTTGCTCTCTCTCTCTCTCTCTCTCTTGCTCTTTCCTTTGCTCTTTCTTTATCCCTCTCTCTCCCTCTATTTCTCTGTCAAAAGCCCCTAAGATATTCTCAGTCATGTGTGGAAACTTATGGTAATAAATTTTATATCCAAGAAAAAAATCTTCCCCACATGAAATTTAGCAGAACAGTTTTATCATATGTATTCTATGTTCTAAAACAAAGCTCTCAACCTTATATTTGCCATTGATCAAAACCTAAGACTGTCACGTTGTTTGAGATATATACTACGTGTTCCTGTACATGTGACAAAAGTTGGCTGTGGTAAACCCATGTTTGTTTAATCTGCCAACCAAAGCAGGCAAAGTGTTAAAGGAGAATCCTACTTTGCTTTTTATTAAAAGGAGAACATTTTGAGACACAGATTGGAAAAAAATTGAGGAAAATCAGACAACTCTTTCAGAAAGTAATGAATTTCTAGTGATGATATTTATGTAGACAAGTGAACTATTCAGTCGTGAGTTTATGATGATCATGACATTCCATCACTATCAATTGTTTTGTATATTTTTATGTCATGATGTTACCAACTGTTTAACCAAGATCGATTTCTCATGCATAAACCCCAAGTATGATGATGTATCTCCCTTCATAAAATATGTCTTATCTCAGTTGGCTGAATCACACTGTAGCTCCATAGAGTATCCACTTAGTTCTCATGGCCACATTTATCTGTCCCCTGGAGATCTTCCTTTTTAGAGGGATGATTCCCACTAGGTGTCTCATTTCCATGGCACCAATAACCTTCCACATACCCTGAGCACTTTTCATCTATGTCAAAACACCATCATATCAAATAGTTCCCTATTTAGTCAAGATAAACACTCATACTTGGGTTTTTATTGGGTCAAATGGATTATCCCAACATTTCAATTGAATATTGAAGTGGGTCATGTATATTTCACCCAGGGCTAGCTCATTTTGCAACACTGCATAGAAATTCTTAGGATGTTTGTATTCCAGGAATCTTTATTGCTTTAAATTGTAGGTTAATTATGATAGAGTGGTTTTCTGGGCAGCCATTATAAGACTGTAGTTTTAGGTATTTGGGAAATCCTCATCCCCTAAATTTGTCTAAAATGTTAATGGTTGTCAGGGAATGTCATCATTACTTATATAGCTTTGAAATGACAACTAAAATGTAAGTAAAAATATAGATTTGCATAGTTCCTAGCAGAAAATTGCATAATGTTTGTGTGTAGGGGGGCAGCAGCAGATAATTTTTTTAAAGGGTGCAAGTCTAAAAATGAAGGGTTATCAGTTTATCACGTTTTCTTAAGCATTATATCTCTACAAAAGCTCTCACAAGCAAAAACAATAAGGCTCTCATATTTTGTTTTGAGGGGGGGCGGTTGGGCTAGGAGTATATTAAGCAAATGATGGGGAGGGTGGGGAATCATCTCTTGCACCACCATCCCCTATAACTCTGCCTCTCTCTGATGTTTGTCACTGTTAAGTAAAAAGATACCCTCAGAATTTTATTGTGGGAGGAGAGTAAAGACATTACTAAAGGTTCTTAATTTGAATCGCTGAGATACATTTCAAAATGTTTTACCTATGATAATATCCAGAGTAGAACATGCTTAAGTATTGTTCACTCTTCTTTTAAAGAGATGAATTATAAATTCACTATACTTCTTATCCCCTTTTTCCTCATGAATACGATCACTCGTTATCACATGGTGTGCAATTATTTTCCCTTTTAAAATCTATCGTTTTGTTAAATTTCTTTGAGGAAATTGTTCACAATCTAAATCTAGCAGAAAATACAAAGTAGTCATTCATATGTCATAGCTTTAAGTAGTCATTATGTCAAAGCTAGGTATAACAAACGGTAGGGAACTGTAAATGCCCCCTTTGCAGACCTTAGATGTAAATGTAGCCTATTTCTAGTTGTTCAGTTGTGTTGGTACTTCAAGAAACCCTTTAAACTTCAAGTATGTATATGTATGATGTACTTTCAAACCGATGCCTGTTTCGCAAAATTGGATATAGAGGTAAAAGAAAAGGAAAATTACAGGAGTGGATTCGAAGGCCAAAAAATAGAAATGTGATATTTAGATAAATCGATACTGAAGATGTCAAAGTAAATATTTGCCTTGAAACCTTTGTACATATATTCATTGCATGCATCATAGTTTTATAATACATTATGTTTACTATCATATAAGATAAATCGATACTGAAGATGTCAAAGTAAATTTTGCCTTTAAGTCTTTGTACATACATGTTCATTGCATGCATCATAGTTTCATCTGTATTTGGGGTTTTTTCATTGGCTGGAAAAACTCTTTTTAAAGTATATTTTTATAGATCATGTTTTTAAAGATTTCATAGTTATTATATAGCACATGTGATCAAGCTTCATGATGCTAGAAATTAAATGTACTTTTTAAGAAATACCTCTAGCTACTAACCATTCTGTACTTATTAAAAGTCGTATTCAAAACTATTGAAACAAGGACCTCCTTCAGTCTTACGGCTGAAGGAAAGCACAGAATTGTTTTAATGATAGCTATTAATGCTTAGAGTACCTTAATTCATGTGCTGTTTACTTTATATTATAAATGAGTTAATAACGATTATTCCAGGAATTCAAAGTAACCCCTATCTTGTTTATATCAAAGGAAACTTTTGGTATATACTTGAAAGCATATCAGTAACCTTAGTTTTCATTTAAAAAATGTTCATGCTCTTTGTTGATTGTGTTAAAAGAATGAATTATACATGTATTTTTACTCTATTCAATCATCACAATTAATTATCCTATCCAAACACATATTTTGTTATTTCAATTAGGTGGATTGTGGCTGATGTAGAGAATGAATAGCATTGAGATATTTATGAACGTACACATGACCTCCTTTGAAACAAAACAATGTCAGAATTCTTAGTATTGTATAAAGGTTCCTTGTACATATTCAGTGATTTTACATGCTTTGTCTCCTGTATGTTGTTGAGAATTGTCTAAAGAAGCTTGTAGAAAGTATAGCAATCAAAGGCAAACCCTAAAAAAAATCACGTTCACTGATTGTCACCGATTTCAAAATTGATGTGCCAGATCACATGAACCTCTTCAGTGAATGTCTAGCATTGTTTTTTGACAAGGCTGTGATCAGACACTCAGCTTTGATGTAACAAGGTTGCATAGAAGGAAAAGAAAAATGCTTCTAATTTCTAGGAAGCTGACCAGAAGAGGATTGCAACAGTATGTTTTTGACAATTTTCTTCAGGAAGTGCTATTACTGCGTTTACCTTTTGAATAGTGGTTAATTTTCTCTCTCATTTTCATCAGAAAAGATCGGACAGGCTGCCAGGCATGAAAGAAGAGTACCATCTTCCATTCTTTAAATTGAAGAGTAACAGAGAAATCAATCAAATTTTGTGGTGTTGATTTTTTCACCTTGCTGTTAGCGTTTGCTAAACTATTTTTTGTTTTTTGATTCCAGATATAGCTCTGGAACATTTCATTTTTGACATTTTAGAGGTAACTGTTAGGGCAGAATATGTTTTAATAATTGCTGAGGATGAGTTAATTGTAATTATTCATCTTGTAAAAGGTTTTCTCTCTACCTATGCTCTTTCTTATCCAATGTCTTTTCTTTTTCTCTCTCTCTCTTTATTTTTTTTCTCCGCCTCTACAATTCCATACACCATTCTTATCTCATAATCTGTTTCTGCACTTTGTATGCAGTTCTATATTCTCTGTATCCCCCTTTTCTTGCTATCTACATTTAAACCCTATATTCATATTATTGCTATAATTTTTCTATTATGCATACACACTCTCTCTCCCTCTCTCTCTCTCTCTCCCTTTCCCTCTCTCTGTCTCTTCTTACCTCTCTCTCTCTCTCTCCCCCTCTCTTTCTCCCTCTCTCTCTCCTCACTCTCCCCCTCTCTTTCTCCCTCTCTCTCTCCCTCCCTCTCTCCTCTCTCTTTCTTTCTCTCCCTCTTTATTCCTCTCTCAATTATTATAGATTTATTATATGCCAAGCTAGGCGTTGTGGCGTGCGCCTGTAATCCAGCTAACAGTGGAAGTTACAAACTGAATCAGCCGAGGACGCAGGTTCAAAACTGAGTCACATCTTTCGGATGGTGACATTAAAGGTCGGTCCCCAGACGTAAATAATCATATCTGATTGATACACGTCTGTAAAAACCCAATACACACACACACACAATCAAGAAAATGATATATAAGATCAAAGATGTAAATTATTTGACTACAGATAGGATGCATTAAGATGCAAATGTTTTTCATTATAATCTATTTCACTGAAAATGATATTTGCTATTGGTAAGCCTTGATTTTACCTCCACAGATATCTTTGATAAAGATTTTAGTTGAACTTTAACTTGGTTAAGATTGCAATGTGAACAATCTTCATTATGTGTCTGTTTTTGAAAAATCACCATGGCCTTTCCTTATTATCAATATTAATGCTTACATGTGAATAGATATCAAACCATTCCACATTTGAATGGGTTCCATCTAGCGTTTGAAGATACATCGACCTTAGTGGTAAGGATTGAATTTCATATGTGAACAGGTCCCATCCAGGGTGGGTGGAAGGTGCGATGACCTTGGTGACAAAAGCAGGTGAATTGATGAAGTTATCCTCAGGAAATAGAGCCCCATGTATTCAGCTTGGAGACTAGGGGTAAGAAAGAAGACTCCATTCACCTTCCTATAGGGATGAATCCAGGTATCCTTTTGGCATTGATAGGGTTAAGTGATTGGAAATGAAGCTCCTCTCTGAAAATCAGGTTGATGAAGTATCTAGTGGGGAAAAAGACTTAATAGCAGAGGTAATTGCACTTCTCTCTTTAATTTTTTAATATTTGTACAATGCCCAACACTATGTATACACAAAAGAAGCATATTTTGAACTTCACAGACGTGTTTTCTCTCTCTCTCTCTCTCTCTCTCTCTCTCTCACACACACACACACACTCTCTCTCTCTCTCTTCATATGAAGTATATGCTTTACCTTGTATCTTTGTTAACTTTCCCCTGAACATGTTGAAACATTTTGTTTTGTATTGTGAATAAAGACAAGATGTTTGCTGTTTTTTTTTCATCAAAAGAAGAGTATGGAAATATTGATAACAAGTACCTGTACGTACGTTCAATAGTCTCAGATGTGTGGGAGGTGTTGCACATGTATTATGTTCGTCAACAACTTGATTTCCAAGTATCTAACCAATGACCATTGCATTCTCTGCACATAATACAAATAGACAAATTAATCATACAAATATGCCTTCATTCCCTTCATTTGCATCCAATCTGCGTATACCTTTATTTATTTTCTAGTTGTTTTTTTTCTAAGAAAAAAAATTACCATGTTCTATAGGGAGGAGGATCAATAGAAAAGAGAAACAAACAGACACGGATCGTATTAGTATCTGCATGGTTCAATTTCCTAATCACTGTCATTGGTACATGGAACTCGATCACAAGGCTGAACTTTGTGCTTACTCACAAATATTACATTCACCATGAAAGAGTAAATGTATCTGAATATTTTCTGGAAAGATTCTATTTTTTGAAATGGGAAGTAATTTTTGTCTGAGTTCAGAGGACTTAATACGCATTTTAGAGAAAATATTTGTAAAGCGAGATGGATATCACTTTACTTGGTACATTAATGAGCTTGCAAATGGACAAATAAGTGCCTAAGTTCAAGATGGCCAAAAATTGTAAAAGCCATATAGACATTGCTTGAAGGCCTGAAATCGGTCATTTTGATTTGTTTATGTTATCATCTAGCTCACATGAACCAACTGCCTTATATTTGCTTCATATATCATTCATGCTGAAAATGTTTTGACAACTATATTGTCATTTTGATAAAGCAGTTGGACAATGACGTATGAACTTGCAAAAGAACTCTTTTCATAAAACCACAATATTATTTCACACACAAAAAAGAAATATGGGGCATGATTTTGAAAAATTTGTGAATTGTATATAGGGCAACATAAATAGAATTTGTTAAAATCTTCCAAATTCAGTCTTTAACAAAAATTGTATTATCATTAACGTAAAACTGGGGAATTTATCACACAAAGACTATATCTTCAAAAAACACTCTCCAAATGCGTATTATTTCTGATATATTTAAACAAATTCCCCACACTTGCAATCAATCAAACCGACAATAACCAACTACAACCTCGGTCAGAAACCTTTATTATTGCCTGAAGGCTCAATGAGTACCCCAAAAGCCCTGCCATTGTCCTATCACATGTCCAACTTGTACGGTGCTTATAGTGGCAACAAAAGGCAGCTGGGGGCAAGCAAGATGGCAGTAACTGTGTCTTATTTTGCGGTGACTCCATATAGGATATGTTTTTACATTACACAAGAGATATTAAGTATTGTGGTTTTTTCTATAGGGAAAAGGACGAATGAGAGGGCAAATAAAGGATAAGAGGGTGCTTGTCAACGTTACTTTTAGCTTCAGATCTGAACAGCATAAATGAGAAGCTTTTCTTGTCTTTAGATTATTTTATCCTATTAGTCTTGTGCTGGGAAAGTACTACCATGTGAATTGAATTTCTTAATTTGCAATGTCTATTGTTTCCAGGTGGGATTTTTGCCCCCTAAAGATCACATTATTTATATGTGAGATCTTATGAAGAAGAAAACCTAATCTGTCTTGTTACATCTTGTACTTTTTAAAATCAAGAAAACATATGAATAAAATAAATCCTAATAAATGTTTGCATACGTATATGTTCATGGACTATTCTTGGAATATTTCCGAAGCCATATTGTGAAATATATCACGATCTTTGTCGACGATTAATGATTGCGCATCATAATGAAATAAAGGCAATCATATTTGTTTGTATCGTGCATAATTCATCCTGCCTAGACAGATTCAATACCCACTAATGTAGAAGGCACACTTACTGGTTTAACATATTATTCTATACAAATTTATATTAATAAACCAACAAAACAATGTACATTTTATACATTAAAGCAATAATGGAATCTGAATAGAATAAGATAAAAAGAGGCAAAGCAAAATGATAAAAGAAGGGGCAAATAACAATTTCTCTCTTTTCCAAAGATTTTTAATTTATTTTGTAATACATTTTTTCTTTGCATATAAACATGACTTGTAAAGAAAATAAGTAGATTATGAAAAAAAAACCTTAATGTATCCCCTTCCCTTCTTCATCCACCTCTCTTCTCCCTCCCTCGATCTCCCTGCACGTGTTTGTTAAACACATTTTATATTTTGCTCTATCCTTGCCACTCATTTGTAGAATAAATTCCTTGTCAACCGGAACAGACGTTTGTTTGCCTGGTGGTTTTCTGCTGAGTAGGGGGAGAGTGAAGTGTGCTGTAGAGCTTCTCGTCCTTGTTACCCTGATGAGATGCTTATTTTCTGAAGAATGAATCACTACGTGGTCTTTGTGCATCTGATTCAGCAGCGCTAACCGCTCCGGAAGTCACTGCAGTGCGTGCTTGCTTGTCTTGAAAGGGACACACACATACACTGGGTTGCTATCTCCCCATCTCTCTTTCTCTCTCTCTCTCTCTCTCTCTCTCTCTCTCTCCCTCCCTCTCTCTCTCTCCCTCCCTCCCTCCCTCTTTCTCCCCCTCCCTTTCTCCCTCTCTTTCCCTCCCTCCCCATCTCTCTCTCTCTCTCTCTCTTTGTCTTTCTCTCTCTCTGTCTCTCTACCTCTCTGATATTCTTACCTTCTTTCTTCATTATACTACCTTGTGTCTCTGTTTTTCTCTTTCTCTCTTTTATTCTTTCACTTTTCCTTATCTCACTCTCTCTCTCTCTATCCATGAACCTACTACTGTAGTCCATGCTCTATCTCTCTTATCCATCTCCCTTGTCTATCACTCTTTGTATCACTTTCTCTCTCTCTGTTATTTCTTTTCTTTCTTTTTTCCTTCTCACTTGCCATCTCATGTAACAATTTTCCCTCTCTCCATTCTAGCATCTATTCCTCTTTTCTCCGTACACTCTTGTCATCTTGCTTCTCTCTCTGGCTTCTTTCACATCTCTCTCTCTCTCTCTCTCTCTCTTTTCATTATTTTCTTCCCCCACACACACTTTTTAGGCCTTCTCTTTTTCTGTCAATTCTCTCCCTTTATCCCTTCCTGTCATGCACTTAAAATACATTTTCCATCACACAAATTCCACCCTCTCCCTCTCTCTCTCTCTCTCTTACTCTTTCTATGTTTTTATTTTAAACAACGCTCTCCATATTTTGGTACTGTTTTGAAGACATGCCTATCAATACCCTCCCACAGAAAAAATGTTGACATTTTCAGTCTAGAGATGTAATTATTTTCAATATGTTTCGTAGAATTTGCCTCATAAAAATTTCCGCAGTATAACATTATTTTACATGGAGGAATCTTTTCTGTAAAATCTGGTATCCGCTGGCTGTAATGAGCATAAATCATCATCATTATATTGATCAATGAGAGAGATGGGTAGGACATTCATCCATTGACTCTGCCCAGCCGTCTCTTTCACCAGAACTTACAACCAATCAGATTTCATGCATTATATATCCGTCTTGTATTCATGCACAGCGCATCTTCCCTCACAAAAGCCTTTCTACGTCAGCTTCATTTGCATGGATATTAGTTCCCGCCCCCTCCACCTTGTATCAGTCATTCACTAGATTCCATGCACAAGCACAGAAGCGTACACGAACGTCTCTCCCATTCTCTCTCTTCCTCTCTCTACCGTCCGTCCGGATGATCCGATGGAGTAGTATTTTGTCACGTGCAGTATGTCTCTATCAATGCCTACGTTGGTGCAAGCACACTTTCTTCGTTGAGTGGACCATCGATGTTGTCCGATGAACACATGCTTCAGACCACTTTGCTTGTTGGATTAGGACACATCAAGACTTAACCTTTCAGGATCTTACTATATACTTACTGACTTTTGGTGAGTTTTCGTTTCTTGAAAAACAGGTTTAATGCATTATGTCCTCATCTCTATTTATCAATTAATTTCTGGTTAAAAGAATATCTTTTGAGCAATAATTTGGAAGAAGGCATTTTTGGTATTTTATTTTGTCAGTTAAAATGAGGTGGTTTTGCATTTTGCAGCATCGGTCACAAATTCTATGTGATTTGTATAGAATGGCAGTTTGCATGGTTTGCCATTTTGACCGATTTATGGGTATGAGGATATTGTTTTGATTTCAAGGTGTTCAACTATTTGTATCACATGTTCTATTTCCCTCTAAAACAGTTTATTTCCAGTGGTTGAATCGCAAGTAGCCCTAAATCCACACTGAAATGATGCAAAAGCATATCAAAACTTTGTTTGAAGAAAAAATGATATAGATTTGTTTTTAGTATTAAAACCAATGTATATTATACTTGGTGTTTGTTTTCTTTCAAATCAATCGTGATGCAAAATTATGTAATGCTTTATTTTCTCAATTTTTAGTAGTTCTTTTGTTTATTATAACTATTTCATTCATAAACTATCTATCTTAAAATGTGATATTGTCATGGATGTTTAAGTTTCTTCAGTTTGTCAAGCCTGGGAACAAACATAAATTTAAATCCAGTTCGTATATTCGCAATAATGAGTGGGTTTTCTGAAAATGGAAGATACTGATCTGAGTATATACGGTTTTGCCATTGTTGTTTTTAAATGATTGTAAATGATTTTTATATTTCATCCTGGCAGTTTCTCTTTTTTAACAACAATATCATTTCCATTTATTAACTTTTCTTTTGGTTGATTTTCTTCAGTTCTTTTTAGAATATGTATTGTTTAGTATAGGACTTTTTACACATGTTTTATGTTTTAATATGGGATGATATATTAAAATAAGTTTGACATTGTCTCAGAGGACTGAGCAATAAATTATTATATCCATGTTGTTTCATATTATGGTACGGTAGATATGTAATTAAAACAAGAACTTGTAACCATGTTATGTGTTTTGTGTAGTTGAGTGTGTAAAGCGTTTGTGTCTTTACATTGCTGGAAAGGGGGGGGGGCACACACTGAAATACTATTTTCAGTGTGGGGCAATTTAACACTCCTGAAAACGCATTAACTTTAATCCATTATCAAGAAAGCAACAGGAAATGTCGACACTTATATTCTTCAAGTACCTCTTCCCTGATCTTTTTTTAAATCTGCCACTTTCTCTTTTTTTTCTCTCTGTCTCTTCCCTCTCTCTTCCCAAAACACTTTCTCTCACATATTCACACAATGTCATGTCTCTCTTCGTTATTCATGAGTTTCATGTAACTAGTTCTGTATCTCTAACTTCAAGAAGCAGACTAACAGATGGTCATTTCTTTTCAGATGGAAAAGGGTGATTTATGATTTATTTGATATTAGTTGGATCCATTCAATTCAATTCAATTCAATTTTATTGGTCCTAAAGGAAATTCGTTGACATTTATCTCAAATTTACAGTTGCAAAAATGGCTTCAAATTTTGTATAAAATATTCTCTTTTTCATGAATGAGTATGGAAAGAAGCTTATTAATGAACACTTTACACTCAAAAAGACCTTTTGAATGATTGAATAAACATAAACATTGAATAATCATTGGACCTATTATGCATCTAAATGAACATTTATATTTGTTTATCTGTTTGTATTCCTAGGACAACGTTAAAACTTCCTCTAAGCCATGATGGGGATGAGGACAAGCCCATCCATTGTCATCATCAACATCATCATCCTCCTCCTCACCCTGTTCCAGCTGCCATTCGTACTATTAGCGCAGGATAGGGATACCACTAACAATGAGAATAGCCAGACAAATCCAGAGCTTACCACCATCATCTCCATCTCAACTCCCTTTATTCATGAAAACAACAACAACAACAAAGGCAATACTAGCAACCCAACATCACCCACAGATGAATTATACCAGGAGGGGGAAACCACAGACTTATCGTTACCAATGAACATGGATACAACTTTATCATTGTCATCCTTATCATCATCGTCTCCATCGTCAACATTACCAACGGTGTCACAAGGAGTGAGGAACTTGTTGCCCTCTATAGAAGCAACAGAAGCGCCTGTAGATATGATCACTTCCATGACAGACTGGACTGGCTCTCCAGGGGTGCAATCCTCCACCCATCTACCAGAGGGTGTACCCCTCCCATTGGGTGGGACAGATGATGCGGTTCCTATGGGAGGGTTTGTTGAGGAGGAGGAGTATGATCTAATATGTCAAGCTTTCTGCATTGCCACTTGTACAGCACGTGGGGTAAGTCACAAAACGCAATTTGCTTTTATCCCCATAAAAGATTGAACAACGTTCACAATATCCTCATTTTTATATTTCCTGCAGAGCTTTGAATCTTTTGGGGGGATAATGATCAGAAGACCAAATCATTTTAAAATCTGAAGAAAAAAAAATATGGATAAAAGTAGTATGCACTAAAGGGGTTTACTCACCCCTCGTATTCAAGAAAATGTCACAAATGTGACTAAAAACATGATAAAGTAAAGTTGGGGTTTTAATCTGGCAGATAGAGAAGAAAATTGATCAGATATCTCAAACAGGTAATAAAGTGTCTAGCTACAACAGCTACTGCAGGTAGAAGTTTGTGAGAAATACTTCATCAACTTACATAAATTAAGCATTTGCACTTCCTTTAGGAGAAATCACTTTGAAGTATCCATTATTCTATGGATAGCAATATATCTATTTTGATTCAATGAAAACCCTGAGATGAAAGTTGAATATTGTGCTTGTAAAAAAAAATGACATGTAAGTAGATTGATCCATACAAGCTATGGTCAGTTTATACCTCCAAGCAAGCAGGAAGAAAACTGTAGATTGTCATAAAATCAATGTGTATATTTTTGGATGAGGCGTATGTTATCTCAAGTATTTTTCTTCTTAGTGACCTTCAACATTTCAAGATAGTGGGCCTACCCTTGCATATTCTAACATTTTGTGATCTTCAGCTCATTGAGCTTTTAGGAAAATCATTATTTTCCGCACGCACCATAACACTTTTGTTCTAGTTTGATGTTGTTGTGGAAGGAGAAACTATTTCAGGGTTGCCCTGAATCTCACTGACCTGTCTCTAATCAGACAATTTTTTAGGCCATGCATCCTTCACATAGTGAAAGAGATCTTAGTTTCTTTGGGCATCACTGGAATTGGATTAAAGTTGAATGGGCACTTTGTCACAACTCCAGTATTACTGTTTCTAGAATATATACACATTGCTTTTCTTTCAGCCAAGATGAAGTCTTGAAAGTGACACACATCTAAAAAGAAGTGGTGATGATCATTGCCATAACATAACATTATTAAAATATGTTTCTTAAGAATAGGCATATTGCGCCATGCATTTTACACAAGGGTAGCCATCAATAGCAAAACAATTATATTGACATCGGTTAAACAAAGTTTTAATCTGCTAATCTCTAGCATGATGACTTAAGATATATATGTAACTTAGCTGTTAAAGATTTGTAGTCGTCCCTTAACTCACATTCATTACTCGCAAAGTATGTCTGCTCTCTTTAGTTAAACTCTGTAATTGCTATAGACTCATGTTTTATGGTCAATACATTGCTTGGATTACTCCATGTGAGGCGATGACGGAAATGTCAGGATAAAAGCCGAACAGGAGCAACTCTTTATGAGTATTCATTTCATTTGCCAATGAATATATTCAGTGATTGGTCATGGATAGCATCCTCTCCAAGGTGTCGGTACTCTTACAGATGCAACAAGATGCAAGGAATAAAACGCACATACAGGAGACTATTGATAAATAAGCAAACTGTACCCTTCATTCGTCTATCATATGCCCATGTTTCTTGGTATTTGTGAATGTTATAGGACAGAATGTCAATAATTCACAATCTGAAAAGGAAAACATTAATAATTTCACGGGTAGAGATAACAGCGTTTTGTATCTCATATCACCTTCATGTCAAATGTAAAAAGTCATTCCTTAACAGAATTTTGTACATAATTGTCTCAAACAGGTTAATAATTAGAGTACATATAGAAAGGATTTCAAAATATCAGGTAATATATTTCAAATTGTTTTCATGAGACCTAAAACGGTACTTGGAAAAAGTTTGAATAATGCCAAAATCGTATATCTAAAATATAGTTTGAAATTTTTAATTAATTTTGGATGTACAGTGCACTTTCCACATGTTCTATGTTTTGCCTAGAATATCCAGATTTTAGAAAAGAGAGTATGAGACATAAAAAGAGAAAGGAACATTAAATAAGACAAGAAATTTGAAGTCAACTCTCAAAAAGAGAAATTTTTGAGTAACATTTCAAATTCTGAATTGTCAATTGGAATATAATTTAATTGGAATATAATTTATGTATTATCTGTACATTCCAATGATAAGTCTTGAAATCTTCTTAAGTAAGCAGTGGTGAGGTACTTAATGCTTGCCACATTTCTCTCTTGTTCCCTCTAATATTCTCAAGATAGGATAGAGCACATAATCAAAGTGGAAGGACATAAATTGAAATTGAGTTCCGGCTTTTTAAAACTAGTGTAAAGTGAAAGCTTTTGCGAAGGAGATGACGCTATAAGGTCGGCCATTACTACCTGGATGGAATTACGTGATAAATGAGGCAAGACTTGTCACTGGTCGAGATTCAGAGTGACCATTTATCATGTTTGATTCATTGTATATCTGTAGATGACATGTGATCAGTGTAAATCACTTAGAGATTACCAACTGGTATTAACCCCACGTCGGCCATTATAGAAAGACATGAAGCCTATTCTGTTATTAGGCAGTGTGGTGTTTTCATTGAAAGGCTATCTTTCTATTTTTATTCTTTTATGTTTGATTTGAATATATTGGATGTCATTAATTTTGTTACATTAGAAATTCTGCTGCACATAAAGGTTGCAAATTTAAATATACAGCAAGAGAATGTAAGAAAGATGGTGAACATAATGCTTTAAGTACTGTATTCTTAGTATATAAATCCATTACAAATTTGAATGATGTATTTAGTCACCTTCTTTATATCTTTGAAGTTTAATTTTATTTACGGGTAGAAAGAACATTTACAAAAGGATGAAAAAGTGAATAATTAGAATTTAATAGATAATATAATGTGAATTATTTCATATCTAAACCTGATAGCCCTTACTCCTTTTATACATGTAGGTATTTCCCTTCCCTTCCTCTCTCCCTCCCTCTTTTTTCTCCTCTTGCTCTCTTTTCTTCTTTTT
The DNA here is from genome assembly GCA_037976565.1 of Mesocentrotus franciscanus. Lineage (NCBI taxonomy): Eukaryota > Metazoa > Echinodermata > Echinoidea > Camarodonta > Strongylocentrotidae > Mesocentrotus > Mesocentrotus franciscanus. The sequence continues at coordinate 6,309,118 of CP137669.1, read as the reverse complement.
CCATTTCTTAATGCATCATTCAGTCTTGAAATATTGAAGAAAATGGTCATCTGGAAGAAAAACAAAATGCTTGCCTTTAAAGAGCTACAGTGAATTTGAGTAAACATGCAACTGATTTAGTGAGCTGATTTAGTGAGCTTAGAGGAAGTGTCTCCTTTCACTGTAACTCATTAATTGGGGAAGTGTTGGGAGGACTGTAGCTGTTGCGATAAATTATATCATTCACCAAACTTTGCTGATCAGGCATGCATCACAAACGCATCTCATTAAGTCCTCCTGTTTTTTTGTCTGGGCACCTGCTTATCCCAATTACAATCTATGAGATAGTCATCTTGTTCCTAGAGAGCTTTTATTGAATTTTTCTTCAAAGACACATTTACATAGGAAATCATCCTTGGTATTTACAATCTTACATTTGTTAGCTTAATGGGAATGCATTAAATGCTTGTTCAGTGTAGAAAACTGAAAAGAATCTTGCATAAATAAAAAAACAAATAAAAATACTGTTGATGTTGTCCTTCAAATGAGAGGCTGTAGATGAAATATAACAGGTGTCACTGCTGTTACCTCTTCATTTGGTATATTTATCTCACTGGTTCTTATCTCAACACTATGACAGTATACATTTTCTCTGTTAACCACCCCACCCTCACCATTGTTTTACCCCACCCTAAGTACAAAATGTCTGCAAAACTGTTCATTGTTACTTAATTGTTAAATTGTTTCAATATCACTTCATTAATCATCAACATTATCAATAAAGGAATGCACATACAAAGTAGAGAAAAGCCCAGTTCATGTCACATGTGGGACTGATACACTTTTACACAGAGTTAATGCCCTTATGACTCTGAACGGAATATTACAAATCAATAATTTGACTCAGTATATGCACCTAAAATGATGAACAATTAGAAGGAACTTCTCTAGAATGAGATTTTGTTTAAGCTTTGATGCAATCGGGAAAATACGTCATTATCATTTGTACAGCTTCATTTCCTGCTACTTTTAAATTAAATCTTAAATTCCTCTTAATCTGATAAACAGAATATTACAAATCAATAGTTTGACTCAGTATATGTACTTAAAATGATGAACAATTAGAAGAAACCTCTCAAGAACGAGATTTTGTTTCTACCTCAAATTAAGCTTTGATGCAATCCAGAAAATACGTCATTATCATTGTACAGCTTCACTTCTTGCTGCTTTCAAATTAAATCATAAATTCCTCTAAATCTGATAGGGATATGTTGTAAGTTTTCTTATCGATACTTACATTCTTCCCTGAAGCCATACCCTAACCATGCAATCTTGGTTACATAACTCATTTGAACAATGCTATTCTGTGTTAATTGATAATGTTACCATGATATTGTAGCCATGGTTAATATAATCAGTATGATCATCATCTTCAGACATCTGCAGACAATATCTGCAATTGTAATGATAAGCATTCACTTGAAGATTTTATATTGTTGTTGCAATCCAACTTCAAATTGTAAGTCTGCCAGAATCAATTATGGAATGTGTATACCAACAAGAAAATATGTACTTGAATAATTAGGAGAATGGTGGTAATGATTATTCTTATTTTTATCAGAGGGGTACTAAGGTACCTATTACGACATATGTAATTGCCCCTGTCGCCTTCTTGTTTATGTGAGTGTGTATTTTATAGGAGGAGAGGGATGAGAAACAGGACTTAGTGTGAGATGATGGGATGGAAACCTAAGTTTTAGTGGTCAGCAGGATGAGGAGAGTTTAATGGTACAGCAAAACTTATTTAATCACAGCGGCGGATGTGAATTCTTTGATATAGAAAGAGAAGGATTCTGCTTTATTTATTTATTTTTTTATTTTTTTATTTTATTTTATTTTTTTTATTGGAGGGGGAGGGGGCTTATTAAAGATTATTTTAACTAAAAGATACCCTAGAAACATTGGTCCTTTTTTCCCTTTTTTTTTGCTTGTCAGAGATTTTTCAGACATGAGAGACTTGACTGAAAGTGAAGAACATTGTTTTATAAAATGTGATTAGCAACTTGTGCAAAAGAGAGTGAGGAAAGTGATAAAGAGTCTTACAGAATGAAAGAATAAATAAAGTGATGTAGATTGAGAGACAGATTGAGACCGTCTTTGACAGACTGAACATGAGAATTGAAGATAAAGGGGGTGGGGATAAATAGAAAACAGAGTGTCACAGCTATCCACGTATTGAATCAAGTGATTGGATATTTTCAGTGCCGTACATTTGGTTTGAATCCGCAGGGAGATGTAAGGATGTCACTTGTTCTCACAGGTGTGTCAACACGCTGTTTTCCTCTTCTCTCTTGTCTTTCCATGTTCCAGCCCACATCGTGCTAATGTAATAAACAAATGGCATCATAACACAGCTGGGAGTCAATTAAAGCAAGAGTAAAACTCACATAACAGCAGGAATTCAATAAGAAGTTCATTCCTTAATGGTGTTGTCAATAGCCCCTAGTATCCAAAGTCATGTTACTTTCCTTCGAGCTGTCAGTTAAGATACACTTAGAATGTTTTGGGATTGTCAGATTGCTTTGGAATTGACAAATTGCTGTACGTACCCTTTTCTTACCAGCTCTTCAGTTCCTGCATGTTTTCTATTTTCTGCTTCGTTTACTTGCATGGATGTTGGTGTTGTTATACATGGGGTTAACAGGTTATCCACTCTACATACAGAGTTCTTGTTTTTTAACCCTAGGACTGCTTTCAACACATATTTGACTCCCATATTAATTTTTTTTAAACTAAATGTTGATGTGTCCTTGATTTTGAGATATGGTTATCACATCTATTTTTTAAAAAATATCACAAGTCAAGACTTTCAGTAACATCAAAACATTTTTTAAATGCTTTTTTTCTGGTTGGTTTTGTTTTGTTTTATTAAATGTATTTACCCTTACCCTACCCTGACAAAATATATTATATATTTGTGATGATTAGACAAATGTGGGCAAGTGGCAGTAGGTTTTCAGTATGCAGTCTTGAAAAGAACTTATGTAAGTCCTCATCAGGGGCCATTGTGATAAAGACGTTTTTTAATAAATTTAATTGAAAGAGAAAAATTAGTCTCACCACTTATTCTTTTCTCCATTGTTGAAATCAGGAAAGTAAAATTAAGCATTATAAAGATGTCCTTTTCAGAACTACTCAACTGACAAATAAAAAAACAAGATCTTTCCAGATTTACACTGTACAAAATGTGCAATAACTTGGTCATAACTTTGTTGATAACTACTCTTTTTTTCTATCTCCTTTAGGTTCTTTATTCTTTCATCGTCTTCCTTAAAATTCCTTTGTGAGCCACATTTCCTGTTGAAGGGTTAAATCAACAAACATTGCACAAATTTAGCTGCGTGATATTAACAAATGTTACAATGTTTTGCCAAAATGGAAGCCTATTGAGAATATCTATGTGCAGGTTTGTTTCTATCCAGTTCCATTAAGGAAATTAGTACTAGGAAGTTATCATTGTGCACATAGTCTGGTGGGCAGTGACATTTGAGGGAACATTTGCAAGACAGGGAGTTCACAAAAAATGATTTTATGATGTTTGCTACCTAGGATGGGAAAAAGAGAAATGTCTCTATATATGTGTATCTGTCCTTATCAGCCTTTCTCTCCTTTTGTCTGTCTGTCTGTATGTCTGTATATCTGTAGGCCTATGTCTATCCATGTAGCTGTCTTGGTTATATCTGTCTCTACTCACTGCTATGCTATTTTGCTCTGTCCTGTTGGTATCAACTTTTCTTACTCTGTCTTCAAACTTGTGCTTGTCAGTTTTTCTGTAAGCATGCATGTCTTCCTATTTCTATTTCTGTGAAATGTGAAATTATCACGCTTATGATTGTGTCATCAAAATATATATATACATGTATGAATTCATAATACAACAATGCATGTTTTAGATACATGCTGATGTGCTACTGAATTTCACCATGTCTAACTTGTCATAGCTTGAGGAAAGGGGTAGAAAGGAGGGGGAAAAGAAGGCCAGAAGAAATGTGCATTTTAATTCCATCCTGTTCTCATCATGAGCTTTTCTTGCTTTCTGAGTGACAATCTCCGTAAAGCTTAGATGTGATAATGGCAAAAGGGCAGTGGATCATGAGAAACGTGACATTATGGTTTGGCCTGGATTAATCACATGTAACAGAACTGCCTCATGGTGTAGGCCTATTATAAAGGCCAAAGACAAAACTATGATTTTGTTGTTGTTGCTTTGTTGTTGTTTTTTGTTGTTGTTGTTGTTGTTCTCCTTCATCCTCTTCGTCTTCTCCTTTTTCTTCTTTTTCTTCCTTTTCTCCTTCTCCTTCTCCTTCTCCTTCTCCTTCTTCCTCTTCCTCTTCCTCTTCATCTTCTTCTTAGCATTTATTTGTTATACATACATATAAATATACACCTAGCTATGCCCACCCCCAAAAAGACCATTTGAAGTAATTTTGTTGCAAAAAAAAATGTAAACAGTTACTATGTTATGTCATCTAAATTTAATTGTCTTGTGGATATTTATCAATTTACTCTCAAATTACTCCTTCACATATACACAGTGACAAAAATACTGAAAGAACAGTAAATACCCCAAAAAAAGGGTGAATATTCCTCCTAGGGCTATCTAGCAATAACATTAAAAGGGGATAGAGTAATATGATATTGATACACCATTTGGGTGGATTAGGTATTTTGCCTAGGGGAAACTGAAAAACAAGATGAGCATGTTATAATTTGGAGGAAACATCTGTCTATCACACTCTTGAGGTATTATTATTCACCCATTTTTATAAAGTCAAAGCAAAACATAAGTGCACAAAAAGTAATTAAGAAAATGAAATATAATGCTGTCTATATGACCCAAGGGCAGATGAAATAAGTGTTATATAAACAAAATTCTAACCTCAGAGAGAGAGGCAGATGATTAAAATATTTGGTATTTACACTGATTATATTATATGTTTGTGTGCATGGTGGAAATTAAAATTGGTAGGTTTTCTTAGCTGAAATTGTGTTGATTAATATTTTAAGTCCAAGTTTTGTATTAATGATCTGGTTATAATTTGTAAGTATCGAATGACATATATGGTGATATGTTTCATTTGAATAAACTCCTCAGGAAAGATCTCTCTCTCTCTCTCTCTCTCTCCCTCCTTCTCCATCTCTTCTTGTTTTATAGTTGTATTTTCCTTTTCTTCGTGTGGCCATGCAGTGCTTATTATGGCATACATAGGGTTACATGGAATGATAAATCAAGTTTTAAAATGATCTCTCCTAGAATAAGCTGGTTTTGGTGTTATTTCATCATTTTTGTATTATTTTATCATTTTTGTTGTTTGATATTAATCTGAAGATTGAAGTTTTCCACCTTCCATTAACACACTCTAGAAGAAGATAAGTAGCTCTGAATTGTCAAAAGATTTTAGGATATCTGTTCATTCTTCTCAGTATTACTTTTGCAGGTTTACTCATAAGTTGTCACATTGACTAACTTTCTTTTTTAATTTGGAAATGGTACCTAAAGCGTATTGACCATTTCATCAAATAGACTTTGTATGAAAGCTTTGGCATAGTCCATTTGTGTGATCAAGTGTATTGATGCTCTTTGATAACATTGTATGATAAACCTAATCTAAGGAACAATGGAATTCCAACACTGCCATTGTGTGATTCTAGATCTAAGTTATTATGGTGATCTTTAATAGATTCCCAGTGAAAGTGACATTAGGGACTTTTAGATTTGCACGTCGACGTAGTGGACTGCAACGTGAGCCATTCTTTCAAGGCACTGGCCCGTGCCCGGCAGTGCCTTAAAAGGACGTCACATTACCTTAAAAGGATGTCACCGTGGCAGTCCACGTTCTCGTCGTGTAAAATCTAAAAGTCCCTATTGTCTTTTGACAACTGCGTGAACAATTTCAGTTTGCTTTGCATGGGATCCAATAACATCCCAACAACCCCCCCCCCCCAAAAAAAAAAAAACAATTAGTGTGGAAATTTTTCTTTTCATCGTTAGCTTTTCAGTGTGCTAAGTTAAGTATTATCTTGTAATTGCCAATGCTTTGTACAAGCAGACAGTCAAGCTTTTTGACAAAGTCAGGGTTTTATATTTGTTATGTTTTTTTTTAAAGATTTTAAGTGAGAGGAAAGTAGAATAGATTTCCTATTTCTAATAAAATTTTCCCATTAACACCTCAGTTCAAGCTCAATCTATGACATTGGTGTCCGCTGGGCAGTACATTTCCTTGTTTTCAACCCATACAGCATTCAGTTACAGATACAGGACTCCGCAGGGTCTGACTTTCATAACCTGATCTACTCAAAGCTCTAAAATGCTTAGAAACCATGAGAATCCTTCAGGCGTAATGCTATACAGAAAGTTATCATCGACCAGTAACACCTCTGTAAATTTAACCAGAATAAAATTGCAATGGTGCTATTTCTCATATGAATTTTGAAAGTAGTTAATATGTGCATCAATTTTGTTTTGAATGTAAGAAAACAAATACATGAAAGAAGATTTATCAATGCTTAGTAAGAAAAAATTAATGTTCAGTTCTTTATAAGAATACTAAGAATTTTATTTTACTCCATTACAAATAACATTAAAACCATGCATAGATTTCATTCATATTTAAATCTTAAGTAACATTTATTCCTCCCAGTAATTGTTTCCCACAACTAGATTAGTAATTCCAAAGCAGTTGCATATTACACTCCTTTGCAAAACACTTTTTTTTTGGTCACCTCCCTCCTTGCCATTGATTTATACCGGTATGTAAAATGGTTTTATTTTGCTTAGCCAGGTTCTTGAACTTGGTTACCACATCCTGTTTTAACAAGTACTTCATCTTTTATGAAAAGTTTTGGAGAAAAAAGTCACTGATCTTTTGAAAGAAACCATGTTAGACAATTGATGTGAGGTATGCTGATGGATGTTGTGTACATGACCTGCTACCTTCATTGATATTTCCTTCCTGTAAATTTCCTATTTTTTAACATTACTGAAAGACAGTCAGTCTAAGTCAAGTGTATGATTTATTCAATCTTAAATATTCTGATGGAAATGCTATTAGACTTTCATTGATTTTTCCATTTTATCCCGATTGCTCTTGGAAGCACCTCACATGTCAAACTCTCTAAAAATTTAGAGACAAACTGAAGAGAAACATATCCGTGGAGTTCATTGATATTCTATTTGTTGTAAGTTGACTCTCGAGGACCTCTCTTTCTCTCTTCTGCCTCCTTTTTGGCGGATGACTAAATTCAAGATGGACTGTCCATCTCTCTCTCTCTCTCTCTCTCTTTCTCTTTCTCTCTCTCTCTCTCTCTCTCTCTCTCTCTCTCTCTCTCTCTCTCTCTCTCTCTCTTTAGGTATCACCTTATCCTCCCCTGTCTTCCGATCATGAATGGTCCTTTGATAAGAGTAGGATGTTTCCTTCAATGAGGCGTGCTCATCCACATTAAACTTGATCCTCTCTCAGTTGAGCTCCAGTCGGTGATTCCCAGAACCTGCTGATGCGAAAATGACATCTGTTTCCACGGCTATCTCGTGTATCATCTCTCTTTGGTATGAGCAAAGCTCAATGGTCATTCAAAGTGTTCTGCATTGATTTTATGCATGTTTACTAGGAGTTTTCAACCATTCTTCTTTTTCTTCATTCTTTCTTTTCACTTTTTAATTTTTCATCACTTACTTCTTGTTTGTCCTTATGTTGTCTTTCTTTCAACTTAATTTATTGTATTTTTTCAAGTATGTTTGTCTTTTTCCTTCTCTTTATCTTTCTCTTTCTATTTTTCTTCCTCTTTTTTTTTAGTTTCTCTTTTTCTTAGTCTTTCTGGTACTCATTCTCTTCTTGTCTTTTTCTTTCTATTTTTCGTTTTTCTTTCTCCTTCTCTTTATCATCCTCTTTATTTTTCTCCTTCTCTTTCTCACTTTCACTATTATATTTGTACCCCAAGAACACCCAAAAGACCAAGACCACAACAACAATAGACTGGGAACAAAATACATTACCAAAAATGCCCAAAATGTGTTCGTTTGGAATTTGTTTTTTCTAACTGTCCTTCTTCAATTTCTTTCCATCTAACTTTCCATTTTCTTTCATGAGCTCATGCATCATTCTGTCCAAGCCCCTATATCACTCTCATTGTTACTGCATGGGGTGTATGTCTTTAAATAGGCCATCTGGGAAAAGAAGGATAGGAGGAAAAGGTGTGAATATCCCTTTCCTTAGATTGAAAAAATAGGTCAGTATTACTACAAGGATACTTCTGAAATATATATTTTGCAATTGATTGAAATGGAATATGATTGTTTTCGAACTTAGGAGCACCAAAGTCAACACCAGAGCAAACAAGTAAGCAAATATATGGAAATCTATGCCTTTAATTCAATTTTGAGAAGTAAGATGCTCTTTGGCAAGTCTTATGACACGACTCTCAACTCAAGCTTGGATGACACTGTTCTAAGTAGGTGGGATAACCTGATCCTTTGCAGTCAATAGGCCCATTTACACATCCTAAACACCATTTTGAAAAATTATCGATTTTTGGGACTACCATTTACACTACTGGAAAAACCCATTAAAAACATCACAGTTTGCTCATACCGATTTTTTGGTGATTAGTGCACATGTGCCACCCATCGCAAGCGAGGAGAGTCATGTGAGCAAAAATCGTTATCTTAATGAAGTTTGCATTTACACTGTAAGAATCAGTGAAACTTTGGCAGGCGCTTCAAAAAACCACACTCCAATGATGGATTTGTTTTCTTCTTTTTCTTGTTCTGTTTGCCGGTAGCAAATTTGCAACTACCAGCGATACACCGTAATGCGAGAAAAATCAACGATTTTGGGTTGCAGTGTAAATGCAGCTTTTGTGTGATCAATAATTGTGCAATGGATAGATCGTGGTATTTTGCCAACTTTTCCCTCCTAGAGAGACATGACAAAACCCCCTTTCCACTGATATCATACTACCGTAGGATAGAATCGTTTAAATTAAAATGTGCATTTCATGGTAGAGTTGAAATATATATATCTTATTTTATGGAAGTTTCAATTTTTGTTTTGTTTTGTTTTCCTTTGTTTTTAATTCATCATTTTCATCCTATATATTGTTTCCTTGATTTTCATACTCAGAAAACTCATCAGCCCTCGATTCTTTCATTTTTAAATTTGCACTTAGTTGTGTTTTTAAAAAGTTTAACTCTGTCCTTCATATCTTTGATACTTCATCATTTTCTGCTGAACACATGAATAGATAAGTATGAAACAAGGATATATGATGTTAACATTTAGACATTTCATACACTGTATATACACTTATTTTCAAAACAATTGACACACTATCTGGAAGAGATCCTAAATTGTTAAGGGGGGAACAATTAAAAAATATTACCTCATTTTGTTGTCAAAATTTAGGTTTCAAAAGGTGCACGGACCAAATGTACCTCCTCAATCCTCACTGCACACGATATCCATGGAGTGATGTATGTAAGGCATTAATTCAATAAGCATGACACTTGTAATTAGCACTGATGATGACCTGTTGAGAGCCAAATATTGCTTTGGGCTCTTAGCTGGGGATATATTTGTCACGACAAGCAAGTCATATTACATAACTTTGGATATTTTGTCAAGGTAATTTGGAATCATTCATATTTTAGCACTTTTATCCAACCTGATGGGCAACAAAAAACATGGCTGTAGAAAGATTTGTCTATTTGGTGCATCACCTCATGAAATGTATGAACAGTTGATACAATCTTAACATTTATTAGATATAATCATTATTAGAGATAATCTTGAACATAATGGAAACAAGGTAAATGTATCTTTTTGACCATGTTACCAAACTCTTATTTATTTCAAGGTAGAAAATCATATACTGGTGAACAAACATTTGGCCTTCAGCAAGCAAAAATACTAGCTTAATGATTTTAGTTGGATTGTAATCTGTTTTCATTAAATTTTGTTAATCGCATGTTTACTGCATTTCAAGTGCTACTAATTTCAAGGATTACTAATTTTACAACAAATTCTACTTATTGCCAACTAAAGAAGAAGATAAGATATGCGTTATATTTTCCTTCTTTCTATAAAATAATGACATAGTGGCATTGTAGCGGCTTGTTCAATGAAAAATCTGCTGTTTGGGTTTCCAATCCCAAACCAAAATCAGAAAAATGTTCCAGGCCGGCCCCACTGTACCATCATTATATCACATTCAGATGTTGACATTAGTGGTGGATTGATAATCGGGGAAACTATTGCATTTCAGATTTAGAAGAGATTTGAGGGGGAGGATGTAAGCCCCAGGGTTCTTTCCTAGCTGTTTCTCCTTGCTGATCATTGGTTTAAAGCCATAGGTAAACATGGCTGGCTAGACTAGGAAAATACTCTGCTCAGCATGAAGGGTTTCAATATAAACACAAGGGATCGTGTGCTCTGATTTTAAGCATTAATAATATCTATCATACAAATATTAATTTTGTATTCAATGTAGCAAGAATGATGAGTTAAATCTATATTACTTGTCAAATGCTGATGTATACAAATTTTTACAGACCTTGCAATGTTTATTTGACTTGTTGGAAACTAGCAATTGATTGGGAAAATTAGGAAAATTATAATCAAAATATTTACCACCTTTGTTTTGGGAGTCACTTTGGCCATTCACAGTAAAGCAGAGATTTTAACCATGATTTAGATTTACTCCTCTTTAATGAATCTTAAAGACTCTGATATAGTTCAAAAGCTGTCCCGCAGGAAGACTTCATTTTCAGCCTATATGTACTTAGTGAGAATGCTTATCTGAATTTAACTCTAAAATTGTACGTTTAATCAACTACCTTTTTGAAAGATCTCATGGTTGCACCTGTTTCAAAAAGTCTTTGCTAATTAATAGAGTGAGACTGTTTTTCTTCTGGAGCGTGCAATTCCCGCCAAATCCTCCATCTTCGAATCTGACCCAGATAACATGTCATCGCTCATCGGATGGTAATCTAAGTGACAGTGTCTGCCACAAGGCCATAGGGTTTAAGCTAGTCTTCTAATTATATTGTGAAGGTGAGGCAGGGGTGTAGATGAGCTTAATCTCTATCAATGGGAATAGTAGACCTGAACATAATCATCAATTTGAGAGAGTCTAGAGTTGGTGATACGTATTCCGATGTTGAGTGTAGTGACGGAGGGCTCGAATGTGCAATTGAAAAATATAATGGGTTTGAAGTACTTATCTTCTGTACTCGAGGGACAGAACATAGGCATAGCATGAATACTTATGACTTCTGCTTGAGGGAGTTCTCCCGTCATCATCAGAAGAACATTCTGTGAGTAATTCATCTTGATTTGATTCTACTCATGGCATGTGTAGTACTGTATAGGTTACCTGAAAGAATAGAAAATAAAAATTACCATTCATTCATTCATGTTCACTCATTTTCATTCTCACTACTGCATTTCAATGAATGCACTTTGATTAATAATCAGACAAAGCCTTTCTGAAAACTCTTAATATGATCTTGAAGACTTTTAAAAATAAAATCAACCAATTTCAATGGCCTTGTGTGTCATAATTCGTAAATATGACAATGACATATAAGATATTATCCGAACAGGACTTTTTAGGCAATATTGGCTATATTGAAATGGCCCATAAGTTTATTACTTGCAGTCTTGGTAAATGTGTTCAATATAGATGGCATAAAGCAATGACAGACAGGAGTCAGAATCGGAAATGCCATACACCATTTATATATTTTGCTAGGTAGCTGAACCTAGGCAAACAGTAGCATGGGAAAGTCTTGGAATGCCTTAAGCCTTCTGCTTATTTTCTATTTTTTATATGTCCCATGGCCATAATTATCTACTAAGTCTACTATATTGTCTACTTATTCTTCTTTCTTTCTCATGATCATAATATCTTATGGAAGAAACCATTTATTAGTAAGTAGATGAATAAATGAATAAGAGATTCTGGGCCGCACCTCAAGACGGTAGGTACTGGTTATACAAACCATCAGCTAAACTACACTGGCACAGGCGGGACGTAACAAGAGATGTTTGGATTCATTAGCTTTACGAGGTCTATCAAAGTATTCCTGATTAAGTCATCATCCAACATCTCAAGTTATTTGTCATAAGCATTTTGTTTGAAAACTTTGGAATGATGGAATTGATCATAAGCAGAGATAGAGAGAATGTGTGTTCTTTATCTCTACTGTTAAGATGAAACAGTAAAAGAAAAGTGAAAAAAGATCCGAAGTTGAAACAGAGCGATAGAGAAGGAACTGACAAAAGTTAAATAAGGTATACGAAGAGAGTAGAGGATTAATTTAAAGAAACTTCACTATCCCTCGCTGATCAACCAAGCGTCATGCAAGTATAAAGTAGACCAATTAGTAAACAAATAGCATGGAGTATAGATGAGAACAATGAGATAAAGGAAGGTCATTGAAGATAGAGCTAAAAACCCTGGAGTGCTTTCTTGTGAGTTTAGTTAATTCTCTTAACATCGTAATCAATGACGTCAATAGATTTCTATCCTGCAGCCAACACCCTCATCCGTCCATCCCTATGCTGTATGGCTTGGCATCATTTACAGTTCCTCATCGGCCCAAAGGGATGCTGGGGTTAATCTCACTTGGATTACATTTAGATTCCTGGGATATAAAGTGTGATTAATTAGATATACCTGTCTTTTCTTCTACATCCAGGATTTAGAGGTAAGGGAGAGAGGGGCTTAATTCGTTCAATTGATTTGCGGGGTAAAGAAATTCTTACAGCAGTTCTCCAACCCCTCTACCTGTTTCTTTGTTGCAAAAAGTATAAATTGCAAGTGCGTTTGGTCTTATGTGTGAAATTTGAATATCATTCTTCGGAGTTCATGTTGCTTTTGTATTTTTCAATGAATTGAACAACATATAGGATAACAACAGTAATAGAATTTATCTTTTTGTCCATTTTTTGTCTGTTCTTCCTCTTTACCTGTTCATCTTTGTTAGATGTGAACTCATTTGTGTAATACATGGGTTAATTGTTGAGAGAGTTTTGAAGGAGACTACAAAAGAGACACATTAGTGTAGCATATTTCCAAGATAAAAATTCTTTAGTGTGTGCCAGGACTTAATTTTCTCTTTCTTTACTTGGTATTGGGGATTTCAGATTTTTACGTAGGTTCTCTCATATGCCTGGTTTCTAATTGTGCATATAATCATGCATGGAAACAAAGGCCACTAAGTTCCCTCATTTATTTTTTTGTTATAAGATGCAGAAATGCGAAGCAGACAATGCTTTTGTCTTTTTTTTTTTTATTGAATGTGTAAATAAGGCTTTAGTCTTACAACACAAACAAAAAATTAATTTTCAACCAAAACACATCATTTAAATTTGTTTAAAGACAGAATAATAAAGAAATAACAATTAATTTAAATTCTTAATAATGATATGTAGAGGAATTTTTTGATGAGAATAAGCATGTTTTACTTTTCATATTTCAGTTACATTGTATCTGGGGGAAAAAACACACTAGCTCTAATGAATTAAAATGATGTGGAGTGGCATTAAACTTTAGTATAAAGGTCAGAGTGCATTAAGAGTGAAACACAATTCAGGGAAAAGCCCATGATAGAGATGACTGTGCTGGGTTCTTTGTTTAAGTTTGAGAAAGAGCTCTTGAGCTTTCCATTAATTGTTTCCACATACAAGATAATCTAATCCCGACTTCACATTCGATGTGGAGATAAAAGTGCAATGCCTCATGTGACTAGTGTCAAATCACCTGATTTCAGGGGAACACCTTTCTTCAATGTCATCTCGGAATATCATATGCCCTTGCTCTTCCCGCCTGTCATGTATTGGGGGTTGCATCATGGACTACCTATTCAATTCAATTTATATCAGTGGTATCTATTATGATATTTATTGTCAGGAATATTGCATGAATATTGAATAATTATAAGTATTAGTACTGGTGTATTTTGTAATAACTCTTTCCTTCCACCATCCAAATTTGTAAGACACATTCTGCAAGAATTTCACGTACAAAATTAACTAAATATATTTCTTACTTCTTTAAGATAATGTTGGATAATCATAAAAAACTTGTTTCATTATTGTACAGAGGAAAAAAAGTCTCTTGTGAGAAATTATGACATAAGATGTATAGGGTAAAAAGTTACCATTGCCAATTTGTGGCAGTGGAAGAATCCGCATATAAAAAAAATAAGGGATTTTTGTTTTTAAAAAATGTCCAAAATTGTTTGAAACTTTCCACTTTATGGCAGCCATCCAGTTAAAACAGTAAATTTATACTTTGCTTGCTTGAATAGCTCTGTATTCATTGAGACATATGATTGGCAAATCGTCATCCTGTTGTCTTAAGCCAAGCCCAACCAACGAGTCACAGTGAGATACAAACCTGACACAATGTTTACTTTTCGTAGGACTCTAATTACCTCTATACATCGAAAATCCCTGACTATATTGCACACGCAGTAGAGGGTGTCCAAACTAATTAAATCTGCATGGTCAGTTTTCCCAACAAAACTCCATAGGTTATTGCAAGGTTTCTTGGAGTTGAATACCCTCATGTGGTATTTTTTTCTTCTTTTCTTCCATTCCCCTTTCTTTATTCTTGCTCCTAGATTTTGTAGTAACTTATCCGTATTTTGTCTTGGATGTGCACTAAAATCTTTATTTTAAATATTTCATGTAGTTGTTATCTATATATTAATACGCAAAATCGCCGCGGGGGGTACGTAACAGTCTGCCAATGTGAATTTTTTGACATCAAACCCGTCTTTCCTCGACCCTACCCGCCTCTGCCGTCGCGCGGGAATGGCGACGCAATTTCAAGCGGACCCGCCGCGCATGCCGCGTGCCACGTCGACCCCGTGGTCGCCGTCCATGTCGTTATAAAGGTGGTTTCGGGTCCCGGGAGGACGGGCGGACGAGCACGGCCGGCGTCGTCCGTGCAAGGAGGCGACGAACCCGCGAGTGAGTCGGCGAGGCGTGCACCCGCCCTCTGCACGTCTAATCAAAGAGATCACACTATCAAGAGACAGTCCAGTCCATGATGTGTTGTAGCAATATGCACGTCGCAAAGGGTAGGGCCTATCCCGTGTTAGGCATCTTGCTATATGCAGTCTAATCAAAGAGATACTTTATCAAGAGACACTCCACTCACGTCATGTAGCGTAGCACATGCATGATGCGATGGGTTGGGCCTATCCCGTGTGAGGCATCTTGCTATATATACGCAGCAGCCAAACTGACGTCAACGTAATACGTGGTTCTACGCTCACACACGTACACACACAGTCGAGTTAATTCGTGCGACGGTTACAATATATTGGCACAAACAGTCCGATTTTTCGCGTAAAATCTTTACTTTGAATATATTTGTACAAATTCTGTGGACCATGCCAACATAATCATAGTCCAAGCTTCTGCTTTATTGGTCTTTTCATGAAAACTACATTGAAATCACAACAATAATAACGCAAATAGATTGTAAATGTCGAGACCATATAACTGAAGAGAAGAAAAATTCAGCGAGCTTAGGTAATATCACATGCCTCCGCACGGGCAACTCCCGCGGTGTCAGGCCAGTCACGGCGCTCACACAATGCAATTTAACCTATGCGGTAACTGCAGCACTCTAGCTATACTGTAGTACCTGTATATAGCGTGTATTTAGATCATTCAATGTTTCATGTTTGAGCCGTGCAATTGTTGTTTTCTTTTATTTCTTTTTTGAATGTGATGTGAATGTGAGTACGGTACGTACATGCTATTACAGAAGTGTGCAAGGAATGATAGGCCTACAGGTGGAAGCAGGCGCGGATCCAGGGGGCAGGGGCCTTGGTCCCCCTCCCAGCAAAGAAAAAAAAAAGAGAGAGAGAAGGAAAAGAAGGGAAAGAGGAGAGAAAGGGAAAGAAAGAAGAGGAAGAAGAAAAGAAAAGGTGTAAAAAAGAAGGAGATGGGGCGCGAAAGGGCCTTGCCTCCCGGGCTGTTGCCTCCCCACCCCCTCATCAACAAAATAAGAGAGAAGGAAGGAAAGGGAAAGAAAAAGGAAAAGAGGAGATAAAGAGAAAGAAAAAAGAGGAAGAAAGGAAAAGAAGGGGATATCAGTTCCAATTTTTCGCCAACAAGTTGTGAATCGAGGGCCAAAAACCTTGCCTCTCTCCCCCGCCCCGCCAACAAAAGAGAGCTAAAATGGAACAAAAAAGACTAAGAAGAAAAGAAAAGGGTGAAAAGAAGGGAGATCAGTTGCGATTAATCCCGCCAAAAACGTGTGAATCGGCCCTTGCCTCCCTTCCCCAGCACACCTAAAAGAGAGAGAAAGAAGGGAAGGGAAAGAAAAAAAAGAGAAAGAAGAAAGGTAGGGAGATCAGTTGCGATTTTTCCCGCCAACAAGGTGTAGATCGGGGGCGCTTGCGTACTGACGGGGCTTGGGTGCTTGGGGCCTACCCCAAATGAAATTTAAACGTGGTTTATTTCTAATTCGATACCGGTGATTTACAAATGTTGCTGAAATGACATAATTTTCCGAGATTTTTAGTACATTATACTTTTGTATGCGTTTGTTGGAAAATGACAAATTCCCAAATTTACAGTCGGGCAAAAATATACTTATTTAGAGGCCTACATGTCAGGGTCCGCGAACGGCAGGGCTCGGAAGGCTCGAGCTCCCCCCCCTCCCCACTTTTTGTGGAAAAGTATATTAAAGAGAAATAGAAAGAAAGAGAGAAAGAAAGAAAGAAAAGTGACCTGCCAGTGTCACAAAATAATGAGGTATCAAAATATGCTCATCTGACCGTGATTAAATGCCTAAAACCCCTGAGCTTCTGGGGGCTCCGCCCCCTGGACCCCACGCCAATGAGTGACCTGCCAGTGCCACAAATAAGGTATCAAATTATACTCATCTGATCGTAATTAAATGCCTAAAACCCTGAACTTCCGGTGGCTCTGCCCCCTGGACCCACTCAATGGCCCTAAGGCGGACCCCTGGATGCTTATCTGACGGTAATTTAATGCCTAAAACCCTGAGCTTCTGGGGCTCCGCCCTTGACCCCGAATCACTTTGAAAACGTTGAGCGGGGCTTGCATGTAAGAGTGGGGTGATGCGGATGTTTTGTCTGCCCCGCCTCCCCCAAAAAAAAAAAACGTTTTGCTCATTACGTACCAATATTTGGCTCGCATAACTTCAAATTTGGGCCCCCTAAGGAATCCTGGATCCGCGCCTGGGCGGAAGGGATATAAAACAAATATACAATGACTCATTCTCGGAACAAGCTAAAACTATTGGCACTCAGGAACATCAATAGTACTGTTCTCCCTCGGGCCGCGATGGCCCTCGGGAGAATATAATTTGATGTTCCTTCGATGCGAATAGTTTTAGCTAGATCCTCGAGTGTCATTTTATATTTGTTTATTTGTATATTATTTTCAGTGCATGCATGACAACAATATTCGTATAGATAACGAGAGTGAGGATCCGGAAAGGGATAGTGAAAAAAGTAGGAACGAATTGAAGTGACGACAATAATCGTAATTAACGAAAGTAAAAAGAAAGTATTAGTCTAAAATATATGCATCAATTTTAAGTACAACTTATTGATTTCACTGTTTTCTTCCAATTTTCAAGTTTTATTACATGATACATATTTATAAAAAAAAAATTCAAAATGATACATGGGACAGCAAACAAAAGGTTGATATTCTAAAGAGTACAATATTAATGAAAAGAAGAAGAAAAATTATAAAATGATAAAAAGAAATTATCTTTTAAAAATATTATTAAACAAAAAAAATATATATATATATATATATAATAATATTGATAATAATAATCGTTAGCACATATCTATTTTCAACCCCCCACCCTCCCTAGAATCCCGTGGATTTTCCACGGGTCCTGCTAGTATATATTATTTTCCAAAGGAACATTTACTGTTATTGTTTTCTCTTGCAGCATATACATTGTATTAAAACAAAAAAACTTTAAAAAATAAAATAAGTATCTCTATATCTTAATATTTAATCTATTGATAAATCCTAATTAAATCAGTATCATTTTTTTAATATGTAGTTTGCCATGAATTTCGTCTTATCATTTCTTTTATTTTCTTTATTTCTTTTAATATCTCTGATCTCTTTTCTGAGCTTTGCTATTAATAAAAATTGATTTTTCAATGAACATTACCCCTGATAGAGGAAAAAAGGATTAGCTCTTTAAAAAAAATCAGGTTAATGTATTTCTGACTCCCTAGACATATCTTGAGAGGGTTCTGACTTGTGAATTCAGCTCTGTGCAAACACACTGGTTAAGTTGGAGTTTGCATTGACGTAAATGCTATGTGCCAATCATCAAACCAGAAACCAATAGTAGTCAATGGATGTTAAGCGACCTATGATTGCTAGTTGTTGCCATTTGCAGGTGTGCCATCATTGGTGATTGGTATGAAAAAAAAGTGGAACAAAAATCTTTAAAAATGTTTAGCTTCTTAATTTTATTGCAATGGAGTTTTCAAAATAGCAAAAGATAATGAAATCAAGAGATTACATCCTTGCACCATTTTAAAGAAACTTTTAGGCTTCATAAAAGTACAAAGATTTGAAATGTTATTTTTGTACATCAAATGATTATGTTTGTCTCACACACTGAGAATTTATTACATATTTTGTCCACAAACATGATCAAATTACTTATTTCACTCTGCTAATCCTTCTATTAATTTGCAGTAAAGGGAAAGAATAAAAGTTGCGACTTACCAAACTAAATATTCAGAACTTAATGCAAATCTGATGAAATAGGTATTGACATAGATTTTGGAAAAAAAGTTTTTGATGCACTCAAGTGAACTGGACAAAAAATGTATAATTAGGGAAAGTCTGGGAAAGGAAACCTCAAACTATTTTGTCACTTCCACTTTGAGGTGTTAATCATACATTGCAATGTTGTAAATCGATTGTGAGATATGATCACTACAATGTGGTTTTTAAGCTTTGAGCCAAATAATCTAACACATCCATCCCTCGTGGAATCAACGTCTTCTTTCATCATCATAAGAATGACAAACACAGAACCACAAATGATAGATGACAATGTTCCTCATACTGTAGCACCGTTCACACAATATATATGTAATCATATTTGAATCTCCCATCTCTCAATTTTATGTAATATATTTAACGTTGTAAATCACAATTCTTTTGGGGTAAGATACTTGTGCACTCGACCAGGTGTGGGAAGGAAGGCCTGTGGGCCATGGTTATTTAGTTCATCTATTCCTTTCCAGGCCGCCTGGTCGGGTGCAACAGTGTCTGTAAAATTATTGCCATATTTTGTTTACTCATTTGTATGTACTTTTGTGACATGTATTGAAAGTGCTGAATAAATAATAATAATTACAATAATAATAATTATAAAAAATAAAAAAAAAATAAAAATAATGATGATGATGATGACAACAACAACAGCAACAACAACAACAATAACAATAATAACAATAGATAGAGGTGTGTAATCATTCATCTATACATGTAGGAATGCATCTTTCTCGGTATGACTGTCTATTTCATTCAGAGGGAGCGTTTCGTTGTCATTGTTGTGGAATTCTGCTAGCTTTAGGCTATGAGAAGGATGTGAACGTAGATTTGCAATGAAAACAAGCTTTTGCATAATGGGCCCTTAACAAACTTTAGCTTTGGGATTGTTTTGATATATTTCTAAAGATTTAAATTAATATTGAAAGGCCTGCAGACAAGCAAGATTACATCCTGTAACTGAATGCCAGGAGAATGCTAATGCATTCACTTTATTGGGTTTTTTTTAATCACAAAAGGCCTTTTAGCGATGTTGCTTCTTTTTTATATTTTTCATTCTGTGGCAGATCTTCAAATCCAAACCAGAAGGACCAACTTTTCCTATACAAGATGTTAATTTAGCATCAAGCATGATGGTTAATAAAAGATTTGGGGGTGTTTGGAGGATAAAGAATTACCACCCTTTCTGTTTATAATACATAGAATAATAAATTTGAGATTACTATTTTGAACTGTAAACTAAAAACACTTACAGGGACATGGAGCATATACACTCCTTCTTCAGGATGTCTAGAATTGACATTCATATAAATAAAAGTGTGTAATGTTAGATCAATTTTTGATTTAATGACTGATGCATATATGATTTGTAAATAGTCATAGGAATCCATTTCTATGGAGTTTGCCAAATGTTTTAGTTTAAGAACTGGATTTCAAGCATCCTTCAAGCTTATTATTAGCCATCATAAGGTTCACAGATTGAATAAAATTACATTTAAACACCATGCAATAGCTTTCTCAGATGCAAGAAGTGAGGGTGGAGTACAAAGGCGATGAGCAAACTAAGATGGCTGCTGTATCGCTCTCTAGAGAACGATCAGATTAAGAGGAGAATTGGGCGGAACGGAAGGACCTGGCCGAGAAAGTGTCAAATTTGAAAGACAAACTAGCTCTTAAGGTTGAGTGAATGCTGTCATTCCATATCACCGCAGGGAGTTTGATACTGTCTAAGCGGAACCCTAGCACCGTGTATTCACTAGACATTGTTTGATAACCAGGGTATACCAGAAGCACAGGCTCGAAGGTAAGTGTACCATGTGACATTTTACGTAACTTGAAACCTCGTCGTCTTGAAGATATAATTTAAATTATTCAAACGCTGAACTCTTGAACAATCTTGTTATGTCTAGGTTAACCTGTTGAATACTAAAATCTGCTGTAACCCAGCATTATACCAATATTAGATCATATTCAAGAGGTTAACTGGTAAAACTGATGGAAATTTCTTATTTATCTTGACTTAATTTCTATTCTCTACAATGTAAATATAACAAAATCTATAGGCATGTGTTTCTCCTGGGCAGATGATTATAAGACTTGAACTTTAATTGTTGATTTTTTATTTTATTTCTCAGAACCATACACACATCGTTAACTATATATGCTACTCTATGAGTCAGGATGCAGTGACTATTTGTCATTTTATCAAGATGAGTTTGGAACATATTTGGTTAAACCAATCAGATTTCTGTATGTTGATTCCTCTGAATACTTTTATCCCTTTTGTTTTGTTCTTTAAAAAAAATCTTAATCTTCTCTCCCATCTCTTTCTCTCTCTCTCTCTCTCTCTCTCCCTCTCTCTCTCTCTCTCTCTCTTGGTCTCTCTCGCTCTCTCCCTATCTATCTCCATCTTTAGAATAAGCATAATTGTCAGCAGACATTGACTCATATCATTCACTTGAATGAGATTATGGTTGCGGTTTACCAGCACAGGGGTATCGATATCTCAATTATTGGCCAATTTCAGCCACTTTTAAAGCCACTGAATATTTAAAACATTCTAACCATAGCATATATCTGATTTCAGGACATTGCCATACAGAAAGCAATAATGGAACAGTGGAAAAGAAAAGTCATGAATGAAGTATATGTCCTGCAGCCAAGTTAACAAAATAAAGATGTTGCATGTATTTAAAATTGTTTTGTCACGGTGGTTACCTCTGATGGGAGAAAAACAAACTTCTTAATGTTCCATGAAAGTTTTTTTCTATAAATATTTTTGTTAATGCATTTAGAGACCTTTGTTAACCACCTTGTTTCTTTAGTATATTTCAGATTGTATAGTTAGATAGTGAGGAGGAGGTTGTTGATTTTACATATAGTTAGGGAACTAGCAAAGTCTTGTTGAATATGAACAATATAGAAAACATACTCACTGCATTTTTTGTGCATTTTTTTAATGAGCCATTATCTTTCATCTCAATTACATATAGATGTTCTCTTTCTTGACTGTATGCTAATATTAAGACTTTGCTCTGTAATTGCGTATACCTGACAAATAGTTTGCAATCAAGCGAGGTTTGTCCATTGTGATTGTCTTTGTAAGAGAGCTAGTCTAGTTCTTCTATCAGGGGCAGCTAATTAGTTTTGTTCTATTTCAACAAGACCTGTTTTTCACCTCGATACCCAAATGAAAGGTTAGAGACAGAATTGCAGCTAATAATCAACTTCTTGTTAATCAACGTCTGCTTTGGCTACAGTCAAAAACAAAACAGGCAATGAAACAAAAAGAGGTATAGCACAGTCTTCTCATTCCAGGTATATTGTAGTATTAAAATATTCCAAAACTGCTTCTTGGTTTCAAAGTTAAATGTTTACCGTTTTGCTTTGTCCTCCCAAAAAAGACTTATATACATGTACAAAAGCAGATGTGACTGCTTCGCATTTGAGAGAAACTTTAACTTGGAATGGTAGATATAAAAAGGTTTGGTGTAAAGTAAAACTTGACTTGTGCATCTTTTAAACTGCTTAAATTTTTGGAGCATTTCAAGCAAAGATTTTACCTATTTATATTTCATTTCATACTCTGTATGGCATGTGCTTTTAATACCTAATGACTCTACTTTGTGTGATAACTTTCAAAGACAACATGGACATTGAATGAGAATGATCTGATTATTGAAGCATATAATTGCTTATGGCAATTGTGGTAATTCTGTGAAACTGCGACGGTGCTTTTCTCTTCATATCACATGATTGCACAAACATAGTAGAGGAATCAATTTGATGCATAAAAATATAACATAACAGGCCATCGACCGGTAATACTTTAATCTTATTCTCACACCACCTTGGGGGGGAATGATAGAAATTCTGAGAAAATTCTTAGGGAGATGCTGTTCATTAGTTCATGGACTTGGCTTTCTCTTTATAAAGTGTGCTATGGATTATTGTTCTCTAGTGAATGTTTAGTAAAGAGAAAAGTATTTCTTGGAAAATCTTTCATTTATCCCATTAGAGGAATGAAAACTTTGATGCTAAGCAATTACAATTAATAGGAAAAATGCAAGGCAAGATATGAAATATAGCCCTGAAATTCTATTTGTTTTCATCTGTACTAGACCATACTGAACATAAAATCTGTCATTTCTGGCCATATTTCCTTACAGACTACAATACCGGTATGATATAAATTGAATATATGTGTGATGGAAGAATTTTCCTTGTTTTGCATTTTCTCAGTGATATCTGCTACAGCATTTAGTTATAAACTTCACAGTTTTTTTGTGTATGAGCCATTACCCAAAATAAATTTTTTTTTATACATTTCACTTTTCTGTTGTACTATGAAGGGAGAAATATATACATGCATTTCCTATTAGGCTATATGTGAAAACATTAATTATTGATTAATGTCCATATTAAAAGTACTATGTCCCATTTGCAGGCCAAAAAAATGAAAAGGTTTAATTCCAACAGCATTTGAAAGATAATACTAATTTAGAACTTCCCTAAAAAAGGGGGGGGGGCTTGAAAATGTCTTCAAGTAGGAAAATAATGACTATTAGTTGTCGAATCAACTTAAGTGATACCAATACAGTAAGTAATAGTCTGATTTTCAGACCATTGTACCGAATGGTCGTACGTTTTGTGCTGCGCAAAGATTCAATCAGTTTAATTTTCGCCATTACAAGAAGTGGGTTATTGATGTAGACAAATGCTCATGTACCCTTTACAGCTCATTTTATGTATGTTATTACCAAAGAAGAAAAAGCCAGTCAGTCACTCAATAGTGTCTGACAGTGAAGTCTAGCAAGTAAATGGGTTTCCTTGCATAATTTGAATATTAGGACACTGCTAACGTTTAAATTTCACAGATAGGACATACATGACATATTCATAATTCCTGCAAAGTTCTACAGAATTTGATGTTGGCTGCAAAAGGGACATAGTATCTTTAAGATATATATAAGCAGAAAGACAATACATTGTTTTAAAATGGGATTCTATTGAAATCATGCATATATCTCATACTCCAAAAGTACTCGGCTATTGTTTTAACACTATTTGTAATTACATGACTAAAAGTATAGTAGTTATATATTGTATTCAGTATGGCCTCTAGATTATGTATATATTATCTTTTTACTCCTGTTGCTTCAGGTTCCCTTTTACCCCTTCGCACTGAGCACTCATTATCTAACTTCAATTGAATACTAGCTATTTAGGTGACCTACTAGACTAAACATGCTACAAGAAATAGGTCACTTTTTACAGGCTGTCGGAACAAATGGAGATGTGTTTCAGAGATAGATGACTGCATAATTGTCTTATCAGATGAACCCGTTTTGCCTGTATGTCCAATTTGTGTTTAGGTGATAGGCACAATTCAAGGAAAGCATATCACACTTCCCTTCCTCATTCCCCCTAATACAGCTTTAATCAATTTTGTGTAATTAAAAGCCTCTCTAAAGTGTTGGGAGCTCAAAAGATCTGATGGCAAAATTTCACCTAAATTGTATAATGATGTGAAAGAGGATGTCATGTAGCACAAATTTCTCCCAAGGATTTTCAAAACAAATGTGTTTGAAGACGAGTATATTGATGAAAGAATACAAAATTGTTTTGAAAATCCTTGCAGAAGTGTGTGTTAAATGACATCCCCTTTCACATCATTGTACAATTTAAGTTAATGTTTGCCAAAAAAAATTGGGCTAATTCTGGGCTCCCAACACTTTAGAGGGGCTTTAAATTTATTCAATTTTGCAAGTATACCTCTCAACACTTTATTCTGTATGCATAAATTCTCAAGATTGATTTGTTTTCAGTAGGTATAGATGATGATGTAAAATAGAAGTTGAATGCTAGGAATATGGTGTATATTAGTATATTCTGCTGTATGCCAATTTTTATTTTTAAATTAGTACAATTCTGTAAAATAGGTCAGTCAACAAGAAGAAAACATTGGAAATTTAGATTTTTGTTGTTGCTACTGATATCCTTTCTAGACTAGAGTGCATGAGGAATTCAGAATTCTTTTTGCGGGGGCAGTCATATTGCCTTTTATTACATCAAAATTGTCATTTTGTAAACAATAAGGTGGAGAATGGCCCCAATAACAGAATTTTCAGAAATATGATTCAAGGTTATTACAGGCATTCCAAATAAAGAACATTATGTAGGTTGAAAGGCATTAGGACAATGATATTAGGGGATTGATAAAGACATGACGTACTTGAATTCATTTAGCAGATGAACATGAATGATGCAATAATGGGCATCAGACGGTGCGTAGTCTTACTATCTTAGGGTGCAGTCTGTCCCTTCAAACATTCTGTATTGTTTTGATAGTCAAGTATGAATGAAAGAAGGGTGATATTAGTTAGGTATACAAATTTAATTGCTCTGGTTAAACCAATAATATGCTCATCAATAAATTGGCGAGTCGGCTCAGTCGGCTCAGTCGGTAAAGCATTAACTGTGTGTTAACTTGCCCCTCCTCTGTTTCATAAACGCAGGCTATGTTACAGTGAAAAACACTCTGTCCCTCAAGTAGGATGTTAAATGGAGGCCCCGTAAGAAGAGTCACGACCTTTGCACGTTAAGAACCCATTGCATTGCACTATTCTTAAAAGAGTAGGGGGAAACCCTGGTGTAGGGTCTCTCCACCAAAGAAAGAATTATATAATTAGAAAGGGCCTGTAGATGTATAAAACATCCCCCATTGATAGCCAGGTAAATACCGGATATGACATAATACAAATTATCCTTATTGCTTTTTGTACATTTCTCAGAAATTTCTGTTTGTTCTCATCAACCAAAGATGAGTTCCTGTCTTCGCAAATGGTATATTGATTAGGCCAGATTGACTAATAAAACTGATTCTTGGTACCCGATGCGACGTCATTGATAATATCAGAGAAGAATCATGGCTTGAGCCAGGATTCTTCATATTTCATAGAAATGATTTGCAGTTGGGAGCAATACAACTTGATGGTGCTGATGGTATACGTTCCCATGGTATTATAACAGGCATCGCTTAGCGACAGACATGGTCATTTTCCTGATGGAGATGCATCAGGCTAGATGACGTCAGAAATGTCTCTGCCGTACTGCTTATTAGCTCTCTCACATGCTTTATGTGCTTTTGTTGTGAAGGTTAGAAAGATTAGTATTTTCATTGTGGCTTTAATGTATTTTTGTGGCATGAAAACATGAAATTAGCTAGGACTTGTTTTCCAAAAGCTATTTGTCTCTGATTTCTCAGTCTCTCTCTCTCTCTCTCTCTCTCTCTATGTATCTCTCTCTATGTATCTCTCTCATATTACATCTCACATTTTCTATACCTCACCCTTTCTAAATCCCCTTCCAAGTTTTAAGTCTCCATCTCTCTCTCTCTCTCCTTTTTTATCTCTTATTTTCTATAACTCATCATTTCAAACTCTCCCTCCTGTGTTCTAACTCTGTATCTCTATTTTGCACTCTTTCTATAATTACCTTTCTTTTTCTCTCATCCCTTTTTTGTACATAGCTACATATCTGTATCTCTTAGCATATTCTTTAACCTTTCTCTTCTTTCATTAGTTTGTTAAGAACTTTTACACTTTAGTTAGTACATGTGGCCACATCATCACCTTATTGTAAAATACTCAAACATCAGGGGGTGTTTCACAAAGATCCTAAGTCGAACTTAACTCTAAGTTGGACTTAAACATTATGGAGAGTCATTTGTAGCCTTGAAACAAAATATATTCAAAAGCAAAAATTCAAGTATTTTAGACTTTTCATAAATTTCACATCAAGAACATGAAATCTCCTTGATAATAGAAAATATGAATGATTTGAATCAACATTTTATTGCTTTTAAAAAAACTTCTACAAAATATTTTCGAAGATGCTAACAGCTTTCCATAATTTTTAAGTCCAACTTAGAGAT
The DNA here is from genome assembly GCA_037976565.1 of Mesocentrotus franciscanus. Lineage (NCBI taxonomy): Eukaryota > Metazoa > Echinodermata > Echinoidea > Camarodonta > Strongylocentrotidae > Mesocentrotus > Mesocentrotus franciscanus. The sequence continues at coordinate 6,282,331 of CP137669.1, read as the reverse complement.
AAGTTCAAATTAGGATCTTTGTGAAACACCCCCCTGGAGTTCCTTACACATTTTGCTTTTTAACCATCACACCATGCACATAGAAACTTTACCAATATTTATCCATTTGATTTATTTCTAGTTCATTAGTCATAGTAGTAAGTGATCATGATGGAAGAACATACAAAAAGGTGAAGTATCTCCCTTCCATACTCATGTCCCCCTCCCCCACTCACCCCCTCCTTCCCACAGACCCCTCTCCCTTCTGCACCTGTATGACAGGAAGTGTGTTGTGTTCGAATCATATTTTGCTAGCGTCATGGACTATGGTCATGTCATCAAATCAAAGGAGACTCATTGATCATCATCATTTTTAATTACTCCCCTCATAGTTTTGACCAATAACCACTACCTCCTCAGAGACGCATAGATTTACACTGAATTCTAACTGTGTGGTCACGAAACTTGCTTTGGTCTTTTCTTCACTATTGAATGAGTTAATGATGCTCATATTTTTGTAGCAACGATTAGCATTGTATATTCCCATGATTTGCCTAATCACCATCAAAAACAGGATGTTTGTAATGGTTTGTGCAAGGGATATTTCTATAAATATTTCAAAGTTAATGGTTTACTTTATGTTATTCAATTAAAATGTTTCATGATGAAAAATGAATGAAATACTTCCTAAAAACTTTCAGGTGGCTTCACTACCAACAATGATATTTCATTTTTTTCTTCCACTAGAACTGCACTAGCTACTACTATATACTACTACTACTACTACTACTACTACTACTACTACTACTACTACTATATGTTACACCGTAGCCCCTCCGAGCCATCAGCTTCTCTCTCTCGCATTCACTCTTGATACTCTCATTCCACCTTCCCAATTCTTGATGTTGTCTATCCATAATAACAATAATAATGTCTAATCCAGCAATAACATGATACAATGAAGTAGATAGTAGGCCAAAAGTTACTAGTCATGAGTAAAGGTATTCAAAATTCATGTATACCGGTAATGCAATTGTTTGATTCCTTACGTATGGGTGTTAAGGTTGCATGCATTCTGCTATTTAATTTTTGGAAAGGAAAATTAATCAGACTTTCAAGAATCTGTCTGCAATGTGCCTCTCAAACATGCAATTAAAAGATTATCAAAGAGGTTTTTAAAAAAATAACTCCAGGCAATTTCAATACCCCATCGTAATACCTGTCCTTGTAAAAAAAAAAATCATGTTTTGATTATGTATCTGACAAATGAATTAAACTTTCCAAAATCTGCCTGCAATGTGCCTCTAATCAAAAGATTATCAAAGAGGTTTCAGAAAAATAACTCCAGTTCCCCATGGTAATGCCTGTCCTTGTAGGACTCATGCTTTGATTACATACTTTATCATGGTATAATGTTTGGTCATTTCAAACGGTGTTGCACAAGATTGTTGACATTGCCCCAGGTTGATGTCTTGAAAGTCATTGCTATCCCGATCTTGATACAAAAACCTTCAACTTCATCATGGCTGTGGCAAAAAGGTTTGAAAAACATCACTGATTGCATTGGACAAGGTGTTTAGATGAGATTGTCTTGAGTTTCAAGATTTAGGACATCATCTTCTCCATTCTTACTTGATCCTGATGGGAATGGCAACGGCCCTAGAGCAATTTATATGCAGACAACAGAGAAGCAAAAGATCATGGGATTTCCTCTAGGTGTTGTTGGTTGTCATCATTTTATGATCTGGTTCTGGAGCTTGACCTTATATCGTCGTATCAGGTAACCATTCTTCACCAGTTTTAGCAGTCTGTATTCCCAATCCCAGATGATGACCCATGGTGATACAAATATTTTGTAGGACACCATTGCAAAGTTCATCGAATCAGTTAGGTTGCGTCAGGTTCTGTGACTGTAAATCTCTGTGTATAAGGCGCACTTTTTTGCCGCCGAAAAAATTTGAAAGTCGGGGGTGCGTCTTATACACAGGTACAACAACAACAACAACAACAAAATTGTTAAGTTTCGATTTATGCCCCTCCACCTGGCACTATGATGCCTGGCAATGTCTCCCAGCTCAGTAATCGGTGTGTTGACTCACCACTCGGAAACTAGAACAACACTCAAATTTGTCTGTCATCTTGGTTTGAAAGTAATCTTTCTAATAGATCTCAATATGTAGTTTATAATAATAATTCCTCCAATTTTTCTTCTATCACACATGGCATACCACAAGGTCCTATCCTAGGTCCTCTACTGTTTTTAATTTACATTAATGATCTTACACATTCTTCTAAAAAAAGACATCGTTACTATTATTTGTGACAAGTTCACAAGCACAAATCAGCGCCTTCAACTGCACCTCACAGTTAAATGAAATTCCTTCCCCGTGTGGGTTTTTTAACACAGATCTGGCTTGCTGCCGAAAAAAAAAAAAAAAAAAATTTCTTGGCCCCGAAAATAGGGGTGCGTCTTATACACAGGTGCGTCTTATACACGGAGATTTACGGTATGTCCAAATCGGCATTGGAATCGCGCTATAACTATTACAGAAGCTGTGTACATGAAATAAGTCATGCTTATCAATAGGCAATACATATACTAAAGTATGGACTATATTTTGTTTCAACATGCTGGATAAAACATTGATTATCCATTGGATTCAATATGGATAAAGAGCACATTTTCTATAGAGTCTAGCTCAGGCTTTCTCCTGCTTTGTGCAATCATTTAGACTCTAGAGGCAGAGTTTAGACAGTGAGGTACGTTGCATTGTTTATTATGGCATCAAGTGATGCACTCCACACAGCAGTAGAATAGATTGTGTCAGTGTGAACACAAGGTTGTCAGCACTGTTGAGCAAAAGAGAACAAAGTCGACTGCAGAATGGCAGTGGGAATGAAGTGCTTTTTTGGGCCATCATGTCAGTAAACTTCGCTCTTGGACTGCCTTCTAGTGAGAAAAGAAATATGCATCTTGTATGGTCATTTGTCCTTGAGAGCATGTCATAATCAATCAATATGTCATGCAGTCATTTACAATGAATGTCATGAGAGTACATATGTTACACTTCACTGTTAGAAAGATCAATAGAATGTGCACTAGAGACATCTATTGTGATCTCCCCGATGAGATGGAGGGGGGAGAAAGATGATTGGTTTTCCCCAATGAGGTGATAAAATCAGAATAATATGCAGTAAAGATAAAAGGGACTAACAATGAAAGATCCCAATGGGAAGAGAGAAAAACCTGAACTTAATTATGTTTGTCGGCAATTCCTGTAGCTGATATGTTTGGCTTGTCAATGTTTAGTAGATTCTTATCTATATTTAGGGGGGCTATTATGACAAGTAACCCTTAGACATCAAATGAAGAACAAAAAGTAATAGTAAGTGAAATTATGTAAAGTGAACATTTTGATTAAAATCTATTTACCAAATCAACTCAGAAAAAAGAGAGATACGTACAAAATAATTATATTTTGCCGAGAAATTGGTACAGTTTAGTAACTTTATTTTGACATCCAATATGTCAATAGTATCGTTCAAAAAAGGCTTTGGAGAAAGAGATATTTGGCGTGAATTCTCCTAGTGGTGTATACATCATGTATGTTAATTAAGTGGTATGTTAACATTGATATTCCAACAACTTTAGATCCTGATAGTGCTTAAATCCTTCTGACATTTGTTCTAGTTCACATTTGTTATTTTTACTCAGTGTCATTTTCTCATATCAAGTATTTATAAACTTCTGATGCCAAGTTCTAGGCCATTTTCTGCCATTATTATACTATTTTTTAGTCCGATCCCCCCCCCCTCCCTCTCTCTCTCTCTCTCTCCTTTTATTTCTCATCCTATTATTGTCTCTGTCTTTTTTTTATAAAAACTTTCTCTATCTCCTTCAATAGATTATAGACTACAGTCAAGATAACTCGCACATACATAATTGCCATCTTGTAAACAATGGAATCTGTTTCTTACTTTCATCAAACATTCTGTGCCTTTGGGCAGTTGGTGTCCTTTTTCTTCTGTTTGCCCTGGTGTACAGGTATATCTTTCTCCCAGCAGCATGGTCTAATAATTACGTAAATCTGACCATATGGTTTACAGTCTCAAATTGTTACTCTCATTCTACCTTTTTTTCCAAGTGTGAAGAAGATCAAGAGCTTGTTGATATCCACTTCTTCCGATTACATGTCATTATTGCTTTCTTCAAAGCTTGGAAGTATTAGGTATACTTACTTGGAAGAAGTCCTTACTTTTTTGAAGAATTAATTCCTTTCTCTCTCTTTCTCTCTCTTTCTCCCTCTCTTTTTCTCCCTCTTTTTTCTCCCTATGTCTCTGTCATCCTATCTGCCTATTGCCTACTTTCTTTCTTTGTCTTTCACTCGGCCCTTTCTCTACATCCCTATCTGTTTCTTTTTTCTTTCTCACTTCTCTGTTACTCTCACTCCCTTTCTCTCCATCGCCTCTCTCTTTCTTCTCTCTCTCTCTCTCTCTCTCTCTCTTTCCCTCTTTCCCTCTAATCCCCTTTCTTCTTTCTCTCTTATCCCTCTATTTTTCTCATTCTATCTCTTTTTCTTTCCCTGCTACATAAAATTTTTAAAAAAGTATCCTAATAACAAAATGGATTAAGCCATTTGAGAGAATTTTTTTCCCAATATTTATGATGCTTCACAGTAAATTTTTGAAAAATTGGGATAATACAATATATTAACCTATAAGTCTACTACTTCTCAAGACATGTTGATATGTAATTTTTTTTGTTAACCTATTTCCTTAAAAAAAGTTTAAATGGGTCCACAAATTTACTTTATTTTATTTTGAATGTTGTATCTGTACTGTTAACTATCTCACAATAATTTTGAAATTAATTAACAAGTTAACCAAAATTCAGGTAGAATATTTCTTATGGCATACAATGTTTCTGATGATGTTAAAGATTAAACCATGGTTAGGCATCATACGGTATCCTGAAAATTTGAAATAACACTACTATCCCCAGTTGAATATCCATTACACTCTAATGCCTACAGTTTTCAAGCATCAAGCATTGAACATAAACATATCTTTTTAAAGTCCTTTTGGTCTTTATACTGTAACCTTTAGTCACATCTGGGGGTTGTATCAGTTGATCTTCTATTATATTGTAGACTAGTTTGAGCTCTTGAGGTCTTGGATTTGTCTCCCTTTAGCAGCAACAGACCAGACTAAACAATCCCACTACTTTATATTTATATTATTATATAATTTGTCTTGATCCTTCACTTATGATGGTGCTTTGTTTTGTTGTTTTTAAGGGGAAAACTAAGAAGGAAGCCTGCGTGTGAAGTATATGAGTAACAAAAGGTATACCGTGTTTAGGGTAGCTGAAACCTGAATGGCCACTAGGGTTGAAGGTGTATCATTATCACATGAGTGCTTTCTAGAAAGTGTGAGAGGATCTCAAAGGGTTATCATGTAATACTATATGACTTGCAGGCTGTGAAGAGCTTCTTAGAGTAGCATGGGTGTAATCTTCTTGAGTCAAATTCGCCTCTCGGTACTTTGGAGTCTTGCAACTACAGACTGACCGTATCCTCCGCTAAACCATTGTATTCATGTGAGATCTAGAGTGATCATCTAGCAGTTATAACCTCTAGCTATTTGATGATCCACCATGATGCAGGATTGCTTAATACATGTATGTAAATTATGTATGGAGACATACTGTGCTTTTTCTTTTAGACAAGCATGCTAGAGGATAAGATCAGTGTACTTTGTAATGCATTATATATGTTGTGCAGGTGGATTCAAGCGGGCTGGGTTTGGAACACTGGTTGATTGTACTAGCTGATCAAAATATTTTAATGTAACAAGATCTTTTTTTTGGAGATTATAAGGCATCAAAATATATATTTCCACATTTACAATGGTGAGAATTATAGGGGAAAAAAAGAATGGCTGGGAATCTGATGAGATACCGTGATCAAAAGAGTGCCGAAGTGATGTTTGCCTAGTCTTGCCATCGCACTAAACCACATATTACAGACACTGACAACGGGCAAACATCGCTGCGTGACCAAACCTGAGCGGAGCCCCATGAATTCTCACAGCCGGCCTTGTTTGAGCTTCGTCTGCGCCCCTAGCATACTTGATTCTGTAAGCACATAATGATTGTGTCATTGTCATCGGGATAGGTGCCTGTGGTACATCCTTGATTCAAGAGGGCACTGGTCATGCACGCTCTTCAACAATTAGGACTTGGGGCAAGTGCCTGTTTTGACGTGTCTCCATCTTGATGCAAGCCTTTTCTTGGTATTCTTTGGTTTGTCTGACCTCTAGAAGTGAAGTTTGCAAAGAGCATGAGAGAGAGATGGTGATGGGATAGTAGGAGAGGGAGAAAGAGAGACAGAAGGGGTGGTAGAAGTGAAAAGGAAGAGAGAGATTGAAGCAGAAGGAAGGGAACAAGAGACAAGAATGACAGCAGATAATAACAAGAAGAGACAGTAGGGAGAGGTCAACCAATGCTCAAAGTGTGACATTTTTAAACACTTGACTTCCTTTTTGTCTTGCTGCTCTCTTCATGTTTCCCATATATCTCTGTTCTACTTGTCCTATTCTCATATGTACACACTCCTCACCCCTACCCCTTCTCTATCTCTCTCTCTCTCTCTCTCTCTCTCTCTGTCACACACACTTCCTTTATTTCAATCACAGACATCATTGATTAACTGCCCATTTTCCACTTTCCTTTGGGCACTAGGATTCTCTATCCTGGATGAAATTTCTTCAAGACAAATTACCCAAGACTTCTGTGTGTCAGAACATCCTTTTTTTTATCGTTCCGCCAACATTCTCACCTTTCATCCAGCTCTAAACACTAAGGGTTAAATGTTTAATTAGTGAGATAAATACAAATTAAGAATATAAAGCAACATGTAAAATCACACTTTAGATTTGCTTGATATATATTTTGAGTCCATCTTTTCTACCTTTCATTGAACCTCTGTTTCTTTCTTCTGCATTATCATTATTTCAATTTCATTCTGTCTTTTCTTTCCTGTTATCTCTCGCTCTCTCTCTCTCTCTCTCTCTCTCTCATCATAGACACCATTTCCTGGCCATTTCTTGCTATCATTTATCATAGCCAGGAGCATGTGGTGTATCCTATCCCTCCTCTACTACCAAACATCCACATCATCTGATACTGTTTGTGAAGGGTATGATTTCAAAGATTTGGGCTTGAAGAAAGCTCATCCTAGAATTGCGTGCATTCCAAAGGCCTTTTCCATTCTTTTCTCAAGCACACGCCCATATGGTTTACATCATGCTAGCGGAGGCTTTTTTTATAGCTTTTTGAGAACACTAAGCAGCATTAATTACCCTTTCTAACCTACTTATACATGCCTGGAGAGTTTTTTTCTTCCTAAAAGTCTCCCATCACAAGCTGCAGCATTACTAAACTCAAGTAACCAAGCACTAAATTTTCTGCTATCTGAGTGATTTTTCTTTATAGAAAGTGCAGTAAAATGATCCATCAGTTGGTCCTATAAAACAAGTCATATTAGCAGTGTCTTCTAATAATGATAATAATAATGATGATAATGATATTAAAAAAATAAAAAGAATGAGAAAAAGAATAATCATGATGATGATGATGATAATAATAATAATAATGATAATAATAATAATAATAATAATAATAATAATAATAATAATGATAATGATGATAATAATTTAAAAAAATTAAAGAAAGATAATTATGATAAAAATAACAATGATATTAATTATTTACAAGCACAAAAAAAACATAGGGCTTACAATGAAGAGAAACATAGAATACGTGGACATGGAGTGTGGGGGTTCATCGAGTCAAAGGTTCCATCTTGAAAAATGATAAGGCTTCTATGGCTTCAGTGGCTTTTCTTTGAAATGGCAGACATAATCATCTTTATTCATCTATATTATCTGTATCGGTATCATCTTTAGTAGATATGAAACATCTAGAACTAAAAACATTCAGATTATAGGACTTGGATACATGTCATAGATAATATTCATCCGTATTTCTGTTTTTTTAAGCCTACATTGCATTTGTTATATGATAACAATTAATTATGTTTTGCATTTAAAGGGTTATTCTAACAAGCAGTATTCTTGGTTCGGCATCATTAAATTCATGATAACAAATAGTTTGATTACCATTTCAAGGTATAGAGAATTTTAAAGATCGAAATAAAATAGCAGTGAAATTTGTATCTCACTTTGTCTTTGTTTTCAAAAGGGTCCATTTCAACTCAGTTCAATTCCATTCAATTCAACTTAATTTTATTTTGAATTAAATATAGAAAGTATTTAAGACATCAGTTTAAAAGATCACATTACAATAGTTATGACGATTGAAACATGGATAAACATTTTTACATAGTACATTTCAAAAGTCGGTAGCAGGCTAGCAGCCAAAAAGGAAAGGCTGAACCAGTGGAATATTTCAATATGACAAGATGGTCTTTATAAACTGTACCCTCTTCAAGTCTGAGGCCACCCTCAAAGACTTATTAAACTAGTGCGGCAGATCCAGGAGTGTCAGAAAGTGGGGGGAAAACTAAAACAACAGCCACTACATGTATGTATATACTAAACTGTTTATTTCAAAAGGGGGCTGCTATTAATTTTTTCCCTGTGTAAATCTATGAACCATCACCTTATATGCCCCATTCTCTCCAAATGATCTTTTCTCCAGTTGCTATCACTTTTTACAGCCCCTATACCCCCTTGACTTTCATCCAGAGACTGTAATTGTATCTCAAGTGTTTAGCACTCACTTAGTTAAACAGCCTCATTGTCATGTGAACTGAGCACCACTCACAGGAGAGTCCAGGCCACTGGGGAGGGTAAAAGCAAGGCTCTAATCAGTGTGGACAGGAAAGTCTTTGAGAATCTAATTTTTCATGAAAAAAAATTGTTTCTGCCAATACTATTCATGTTCCAAGAAAAATTCCTTTTTGAAACCTGTATTGAAAGCATGGTTTCATAAGTATGTACAAGTACATGATTGTACTTAACCCATTGGCTATGCATGCAAGGGATCCGAATGGTTCCTGTATTTATCTTGTAGGAATGAGAACATTCAGACTTCAACAAGTTAGATTATTTTAAGAAAAACTTTTGTGTACTGTATAACGTAACAGCTGATGACAACTACCCCCTTTGATATTACCTTATTTATCCTAAGAACAATTACCTAGAAGAAATGAAATCAGAGGGTAGTTGTCCAGGGGGAGGGGGAGAGGGGCAGGGAGGGAGGGGGTGGGGGCAGTTAGTTGTCCTTGAATCTTTACTGAAGATACCTTATTTCTTCTTAACGTTGACCAAGTCTTTGTCTTGGTTTCTTTAATGGATCATATAGTCCTACTGCAGTCTCTCAGAGGGGGCATGGCTGATGTGATATTGTAGCAGTCAAAGTAGACACCTGTTTGAGAAACTGTTCGTGGCTGCATACATCTTGTACCTCATCTGAGAGTATCAAGTATGAAATATACTCCTCCTTCCTGTTTGTATCGATTGATATACCTGGAGGCTCTTTGAGCTCTCTCTTTGCTGATCCTTAGGGACCCTTTCACATGTTATCTTATAGCATTCCTAATCTCAGTCTTTTTTCTACAACATTGTATAATATTTACCGGATTGTAGAGGATTTGTACGCAAAAGAGCACTCATTTGCAAAAATATTTATGTATTAATGATAAGCTGATTGCAGAGTAGATTTTCTCAGTCATGCTAAAATGTTGATATGCTTTAGAAATTCTGTTGCACTGTCTCCTTGTTTTCATACATCAGCACATATTTGAAATCTTTTAATACCAGTTTTCTGATGGCTGATGAAATCATAAGCCAAAAATAATCTTCTTAAACTAAAGCATAAAATGACATCCTACATATGATAAGAGCAAGTGACCAAAATTCATATCCATGATGTCATGATATCTCATATTTGGGGAGAATATTATGTAGCATTTACATGTGTTCACTGGTAATAATTCTATTAATGGCTATAGTAGATTTGGTGTGAATGGTGTATAAAGAAATAATATTGAGTTGCATTGACTGATTTGAAAACAAGATCATTTTAGATTTATTGGTGCTCTTTAGAGTACAGGATCTCAATTTCTCTTCTATAAGATGTACGGCAGTTCATATAGTGATACTTCTAGATGTATCATTCTAGCACAGAATATATCTTTAATATATACTCCTCTTACACTTAAAATACTAATATTTTCAGGTTTTTGCGAGGTGAAAAGAGCTTGTTTTGAAGGGTTTTCTTTCAAAGCTAAAAAACCTGTACTGCCATCTTGCCTGTGGAAATGTGTTAATGGGACATTATGGGATAAAATGAGTGGATATGGATAAATAATGGGATCAAATGGTGTACTATTACTGTCATTTTACTATCAAATATTTGAATTATAAATGCTGTCCTGATAAACATTGTCAATTTTGCCTCACTGAGGTAAACATGACCAATTACTCCATGTGAGCTATAACAAACACAGAAAGAAAGAATGAAAGTAAGACAAAAATATAAAATCAGCAATTGTTAGCACACAAAATATAATGTATATAAAAGTGAAAGAAAATGTTAGAAATCACTGATCATATTTCATTAATATTTTGGTGAGTAATACTTCTGTATAAAGATGGTAATGCCTCCATTTTTCGATCACAGTTGAAGTTCATGGGAACTAGACAAAACAGGCCAATTTAAAATAGGATGAAGTTCAGAATCATAGCCAGATGCTGTAAAATATGAAACATAATATCCCATCAAACTGTTCCCTTTGACACGGATCATGATTTGGAAGTTAAACAGCATAGGGTGTAATGTACAAACTATCATGTGGATAACGGATAACAGGGTCCTGTTTCAGCAAGCTGGCATCAATTCTAACTTTCTTTTAATCATGCATCTCTTGGGAGAAACAGCGGGCATTGGATACCCATGATGGTATTCATCATTCATTGTCTCACCTTCCTATGGTTAATTTATGCGACAGAGATAAAGATGCTCGTGTGTGCTTGGTATCTTGGTCATGGGGTGATAGATTTGTTTTCTAAATGACTATGGGCCATGCATGCCCTCAGTCTCACCACAGTAGCGATGAAGACTTAAAATCTGTGAAAGATGGCAGAATTGGAGCTGCTCCCGGATTCAAGGGTAATACATCAAATTATTCATTGAAATATAAATGAATACAGCAGACAGGAGTTAAATGGGAAATTAGTTGGTGGTAATGTTTTAGATAGTGATGTGATGACAAATGAGGTGTATGATGGAGGTGAAAGTCATTTATATCTAGGATTGAAAAGTGCGTTAAACTTCTATGATGGAAGAGATGGAAAATGGCATGTTGGGTTTGAACAAAATGCCAGCCAGGATGGTTCCTAAAAAGTATTACTTATTTAGAAAACTTGAGTTTTACTGTGCCTTAAAGGCTTGCAGTCTATAATGCTATAGTCCAAGCTCTTTCCAATTAGATTTGGAAAATTAGTTGAACATGAACATCAAAATGTGAATATTGCAAAATTTGCATCCCTAAAATAGTTGAAAAAGTCTGGCCTCAAAAACTGTGACGCTGTCATCACTTCTTTCCAAACAGCATAAACAAAATGTAAGTGTTCTAACTTTTGTAATCACACCATGCTTGTGTCAAGACAGATGATCCCAATTACCTAATACTCCAAGGTATGGTAGAAAACGAAAATGTAATAAAGACATCCATTTACAAGATAATTATGTTCCTCCAAGGAGTGTTTGTATTTTTGATAGAAATTTGATGTTCTAAGGACTTCAAGGCTTTAGGTGATATCATATCAAATCCCTGGATATGTTTCAGTTAGCTTTTCTTTTCATCACCTCCTTATAATCTACTTTCTTCTTGTTACAGTGTCCATCAAAGTTGAGAAGATTTTTATCCAAGATTGAAAGTCACATTGTTTCATTTTAGATTTAAAAGACAGCAATGATTTTGTGCATATTTTTAAAGAAAGTGCCCATTTCACATATATTCAGTCTTTAACGTCTTTTAAAGAGAAAGACCAGTTCTGGTCATGTGATTGCATTGTGAAAGAAACGTTGTGGAATCGATCAGAAAAGGTTGATCATCTAGCATATAGGTATTGGTGTGTACTGCAAGGTTCTGGAATCATCAAAATGATAAGAACTTTGGCCCAGTCTTGGTAAAGTTACAAGCACTGTACACAGAAAGATGTATATGGGACTACGCGACCACGTGCGCGATATCTATTTGGTCCCAATAGATATAATAATTTACCAAATATATCAATAGTAGGTGGTTTCCGGGCAAAATTTGTATCATCACGTATTAGTCAAAACATATTCTTTCACATGATTGGTAATAAGAGCTTCCATTTCATTTTTTGAGAGAGGGGAGTTTCCAAAACTGGTCTTTACCTTTAATCACTTATTTTCATGATAATTAAACAAGACATATTTAAATGAAAGCTTAGAATGAAAGATGTTCTAATTAAGCAACAGCTTATCAGTTTGGCATCTCTCCTTTCATGAATGTCGTCTGCCTGCCTACAGCTGTCTATCTCCCGTAGCTATCTCTGAAGATGCTTTCACATGGATACTATCAATCCCACACATTGAACACACCAGGACTCGTTTCCATGGAAACTGAGGTCCCAACAGGCTTGATGAGATGCAAGAGTCGTCATTGCATGGTATCAATAATTAACCTTTTGGGTTCCCTCTCAGCCTTGATCAGTTTTCTGAAGTTAGCAAGCTTGAGAGAAAAAGCAAGAAAATCAAGACACAGTTTCAATGTAAAGTATGTGTTGGGATCAGGAAAGCAATTCAATAAGAAGATTGGGTAAATAGATATGTTGATGGACAACTAAATCCATCTTAAATATCAGAGATCGTTTGAAAAAAAGCAACCTAATTTTCATGTCAGTCTTGTGTCCCCTCCTATGCCCCCTCCTTTGCCATTATCCTGGGCTCATTGAATGATGTATTGGTTTAACAGTGAGAAGGAGCATTTTTCATGAATTGCAGTGGAAGTAAACTGCTCTTTAAAGAGATCCTTCAAGCAAAGTTTGGTGTAAAATCTTTATTGAATCACACTTTTTCCAAGATAAATGATTTTTAAAGAAACATTAAATATACTTTCTTCTCCTAAAATGTGAACTCAACAGTAACATATGAACAATTTTTGTCAATGGTATATTTGATACCTTCCAGTAACTTTCAATCATCTATAAACACGATAACAACTACTTTTGAAAATATCAACCTTACGCAATTTCACCTATTGAAATTTGCGAACATGACAATGATGTATAACGTAATCCGAACTTGATTTCTGTGGAATATACAATACAATATTTTATTTGCACTTGAGTTGATTTTTCGAAAATACTTGTGATCGTGTTAATACTTATACGTTTTGAATGAATCCACTTACATCAAGTATTCAAAGGGAAAAGACCTCTGTTAATACTACTGGTATTTTGTTTAAAAGAGCATATGCTGGTAATTAATTTGAATTATGCTAGACATAGCTTTTTTAAATCCTTGCTTTCTTGGAGTGTTTTTTAATCAAAGCAATTATTTATTTTCTTCTTTTTGTGTGTGCAGGACTCGTGGGACTCATGCCTTTTGGAATGCAGCAATCTCTCTGGTTGTGTAAGTTAGCCATTTTATTTCATTACATCCATTTAGCATTTATTTGCTCCATTTACCAAAATCCATAACCATCAGGCCAAAACAATTATGTGCTCTATGAATTAAACTGACCACATTAGAGTATATTGTTTATTTATGATATTACAATATAATGAAGTTATTATTGCAAGAGGGTTTCTGTAACAGATGCTGCATTTGTGGTTCTTTTTGTGGGAAGCTCGATAATACAATGATTATATTCTTGCCTAATCATCCAAAGTGACTGATCAGTTAATCCAGAATAACATGTCTAGATCATCGTACAATTTGCAGTTGATCTTTTATTCATTCAGTAATACAGTGGATGTATTAGATTGAAATAACAGACTTTAGGCATGGCTGGAGATTGTGTTTTAGATTGCCCTTTAATGGTAATCCCAGTCATGCGTTTCTAAACTGTGGCAATCACTCGAGCTTGACGTAGGAGTGATACGTCATCATCTTCCCACTTGATTCCCATTCATCCCTTTCCACCTGTGGAGGAGGAGGGAGGAAAAACGATGGGTATTGCATTTATCCCTGCATGGTAGCGTTTCAGTGACTTTTACTTAGCTATACAAAGTGATTTTTGTGTAGATGTATGGGGCCGGGGGCATGAGACGATGGGGGTTATTCCTGTTCTGTGTTTTGTTTACCGTTTTACCCATCTGTCACTATTATCTACTGGCATTGAAACAATAATTATCCAACATCATATAGCATTGAAGGCAGGTTTTGTGCCCAAATAAGAAAGTAATCACTCTTTTGATACTTGGGATTTATACTTTCTTCTTTAGCATAAAAATGAGGCTACATTTAAATCAAAGAATGGTCTCTTTCATGCATCCCCTGAATAAAATGGTTTTACGGGTATTGTGTCTATTAATATGTTTTTCTGTTTCCTGTTGTTTCTTGTTTAGGCCTACAGCAATAAACTAATACAGACTTATGGTCATGTGAGAATTGAAAATATTTATTGACTTCCAAATGAAGTCTATATTGGGATAGAGTCACATTCTTTTGATATTTTGCTCATAGCAAAGATTGTTGGGAAGGGAAATGTAGGGAAATATGATATGTTCTCTTGGGAAATAACTTAGTCTGTATTTAGAAAGTTTATTCTCTCCCGGATAATGCTCTACTTGTACATCAGACAGCCCATAGTTCTCAATTATCTTGGTATTATAAGGTCACAAATTTTTTTTAATGATATGTCTTGCCTTTTTAAATGTGCAAGAACTAGCAATTATCAGCAGATGAATGACCAGTGATCAGTTATGCTGTTAAGTCTTGTTTTTTATGAAAACAATGAATTACCTAGTAGGAAACAAAATAGTTGGTTATTTTGATATGTAGATATTGTAAATCAAATTCATAGGAAACATACAAAATTCTTCTTCTCTCTCTCTCGCTCTTTCTCTCCCTTTCTCTCTTTATTCATCATCTCTCTCTCCCCCCCCTCTAACTATCGCTTTCTTTCATTCTATCTCTCTCCTTTTCTTCTCCCCTCTTGCATCTGTTGTTTTCATGAATATTTTTGAGTGGTTGGTCCGTCATTTATATACTGTTGATGCTGAGAGAAAAGCGATATAAACTAGATCAATTATTGATTGCGTTGTCTTATAGTGATAGCAGTGCCTTAGGGAAAGAATAGTGTGGCATGCACCATTATATTGAATACAGTTAGAATTGTCTCAATAATGGAAAATATTGTTATTTGTCCTGCAGAGGGCTATGTTGACAGATTTCTCATCGATTACCGATACATTCACATCTCATTCAGATAGCTGTAGTGAGTGATCATCATATGGCATAATCTGAACTTGTCTTTCATATTCCTTTTTATCTCTTCTCTCTCTGTCTCTCTCTCTGTCTCTCTCTCTGTCTCTCTCTCTCTCTGTCTCTCTCTCTATGTCTATATCATTATGATTGTATCTCTCACTCTCTCCCTTCTTTTTTTATTTATTTGTATGACTCTCATTTTAAGTTATATCAACAACTCTGCTTTCCACTATCTCATCTCTTGTGCTTCTTTATCTCTCATCCCCTTTGGATTTTACATAGACCAGTTTCCTTTTACTATTTTCTGTCCATCTATTATTCATATATTGATATTCATCTCACATACCATACATTGCCCCCTCCTCCCCCCTCTTTCTCTCTCCCTTTCTCTCCCTCTCTCTCTCTCCCTCCCTCTGTCCCTCCATCTCTCTCTCTCTCTTTATATATATCTTTCTCTCTTTATCTCTCTCTCTCTCTCTCTCTCTCTATGTCTCTCTCTCTCTCAGACCCACTTTCCAAGTAGGCCTATGTATAACTTTTTCTCAATCACTGTGTTTTATGTATTACAGATGAACTGCAACTCACCATGTACCAACTCTCTAAGTAAGTTATGCCATCACTTCAACCTTGTACAAATCATTCTGACTCTACCATTGAACTTCTCTTTTTTGGGGGGGTGTAATTCATTGTGTTTGAAAAATTATGCCCTTATTCCTCATTGTAAACAAACTATTTTACTTTTCTTATTTTCCTTATTAATTTATCATTATGTTTTTATCATATTTACCAGAGGTGGGGGGGGCATAATTTGTATCACCAAATAGCAGTATTAAAAGCCTTCAAATGTATTAGGAGTAAACATTGTTCAGTTTTTGTTACATATAATTGCCACACAACTTCTTTTTAAATAACAATTTATTGTATGACATTTACAGACTACAAACCAACACTAAGTACTTCAGACTTGAGCAAACCTGGTCCTATCACCTTACAATGGTCAGCCGAAAGTGAAAACACCAGTACAGTATACATTCTTGAACAGAGGTCATCCGGTGCCTGGCATCTTCTTAACATGGTATTAATGCATGTCTTCATTTTAATGCTGTATTAGTTTTATTTAAATCATGTCTACATTGATATAGGACAGGCATATCCAGCATAGAGTGAGGTTTTTGTTTTGCTTCATTTTAGCTATATTGAATTATCTGTTTATTTAATATTCTGTACAAATGGTTTCCTCATTAGTAGTTTAAAATGTTTGTACTGTTGTCCTTAGGGGCCCTGTGTAACATTAACAGTACAAAATATATACATAATTGATGCATGGTGAAATAATTCAAGAAGGTATTTTCCAGGAAACAAACAAAAAATGAAACAGTACTTGCAAAATAATCTTGAGATTTATTTACGTTGCAAAATTCCTCAATTTCTACAGTGTATAACAGATGAAACATGTTTCTTGTTTTTCCTTTTATCAGTTTTGTCTCACAAATCCAGAAATTGCCTTTTGCATCAATTCAACATTAACCTTCAAGAAGTGTAATTGTACTTTTGAATTAGCTGGTACAAAAACTTGTTATATCCAATGTGCACTATTTATATTCATGTAATATGCCCTAACTGATGGTGATAAGAATATGACATCATCTCATCTATTATGAAATGCCCCATTGTCATTCTGGATATTAACCATTAGTCAACTTCATTTGTCTACCTAATGAAATATTTTATAACATATTTTGGCTGTTCTACTTGACTTTGGAGTAAGGACCAGTCTTTGTGTAGTATAAGAAAAACTGATGTATAAATCCAATTCTTCTTCTTCTCTATTTCATTCTTCTTCTTCTTCTTCTTCTTCTTCTTCTTCTTCTTCTTCTTCTTCTTCTTCTTCTTCTTCTTCTTCTTCTTCTTCTTCTTCTTCTTCTTCTTCTTCTTCTTCTTCTTCTTCTTCTTCTTCTTCTTCTTCTTCTTCTTCTTTCTTCTTTCTTCTTTTCCTTCTTCATCCTTCTTCTCCTCCTCCTTCTTTTCTATCAGACCAGGGAGACTTCCTACACTCTGACAGAGGAAGATGGATGTGGGGTTGAGGTTAGTGTGGCAGCAGTCAATCTTCATGGAATGAGCAAGTATGGGTCGATTGATCTTCCAAGTAAGTCAAGAGTAATACTTTCTACTCCTTTGTCAAATGTCTCATTCCAAAATACTTTTTTAAATTTTTTAACTGTTTATGCTATTTCTTACAATACTATGTATCTGTTCTATCATGTCATAGATATGATCAAATTGATATACAAACAGAGATTTTCTAAAGATTAATTAGAGTCTAGTATGAAAAGAAGAAAGGTAATGGTAATATTAACATTTTGACTAGTGGTTGTTACCTTGGAAGTCATCACCATGGCTCTAACTCTAGCAACTTTAATCAGAACATAGTATATTAAGGAATAAACAAATCATTATTAGGCCCAATTTTTAATGCATTTAAAGGGAATTGATAGTTAGTGTTGTTGTTTTTTTTATTCAGATGCAATACCGGCTGTGGATAAATCTAATGTGACACACACTGTTGATCAGAATGAAGACAATGTAACTATCATAGTATCATGGCAACATCCACCAGGTGAACCATCTTCCTTTTACTATCTGACATTACTCAGTGACATTATTCAGATCCTTTATTCATTGATATTTCTTTTTATTCATTTATGATATTGATTCAGTACAGCACATTTTCAACAATTCACATGGTCTCTCTTGAAGCTCTGTATTTTCTTTTATAACAGTTATTATAAACTCATAACAACATGGTAATTCCACAGCAATTGAATGACACAAAAGTGCATTTCCTAAACATTTGAATTTATTCATCAGAAATATAAGATTAATAAATTTACAAAGTAAGATTGTGGTCAAATAACCAGTATTGAACAAGTTTCTATGAAAGGTTATATCTTTGTAGCTATCATATTTTATGAGATACAATAATTTTTGTCTGTGGTAGCAGAATGGCTTCTTTGAATTAAATCAAATATTTTGTTTACTTTCTAAACTTTTGGTGCTGAAGTGTAAAAGATCCTTATGTTTCTGTGTCTCTTTCACCGTGATTTCTACCAATTTCTTTACAGGTTGGGAAGATGCTATCACATCCTATGTTGCATCATTTACTTTCCACAGTGGCTTGTCAGGCTCCTCATTTCATCACCATGATTATGAGTTTGAGGTGAATTTCCCATTCTAATTTTTAATACAAACTAAAAGTTAATTCTAATTGAAATATTGTTTTTAATGGTTCACTTGCCATAGCAAAATCAAAATAGTGTATTTGGCTTATAACAGAGTACACCAATCTTAGGGAGGAAAAGCCCAGTGAAAGGTTTTAGTTCATATTATCTGGGTATCACAAGCTAAATTTAATTCCATATTTGGTGTCCTTAATTATCATTTTATCTCTCCCAGTATCCAGAATTCTTCTTTTAAACATCATATACTCTTTTCACACTTGTTTTGCTTAACCCCGTACTTTGCTTAGCCCCATACTATCCTTAACTTTTTTGGATGTTCTCACTGCAATTTGTTAGCCCCGTACTAGCTGCATGCGTGAATATTCATTAATTCGCTCCATTGCGTAGTCCCAGACTATTTTTCGTTTCTGTTCTCATTCATTTGCTTGGCACCGCAATTGCGGAGTTAGCACCACAATTGCGGGGTTAGCCTTGCTATTTTGCAGGGCCAGCTAACCCCGTACTATAGGTGGGGCTAGCCCACTTTGGTAAATACGTGTCTGAACAGAAAGTGGAATAAGCTTAACCCCAGACTATAGGTGGGGCTAAGACCCCCCTTTAACCCCACCTATAGTCCGGGGTTAAGCAAATTTTGCCAGTGTGAAAGGAAGTGGAATAAGCTTAACCCCGGGCTATGGGTGGGGCTAAAACCCCCCCTTTAACCCCACCTATAGTCCGGGGTTAAGCAAATTTTTGCCAGTGTGAAAAGAAAGTGGAATAAGCTTAACCCCGGACTATAGCCGGGGCTAAGACCCCCCTTTAGCCCCACCTATAGTACGGGGTTAAGCAAAATTTTGCTAGTGTGAAAACAGTACCGGTATTTGACTCTTTAAGTTTTTTTTTTCTTTTACCAAGGTGAATGTGTATTTTATCTCTCAAACTTCCCCAAATTGTTCTTTTTAAAGACTTGATAATTATACAGTATGTCATTTCTCTTGTTATTCTTCAATGAAGGTGAATGTAACCACAGTTACTCTGACAGTACCCATCAATGATACAGAGGAAGACCTTAGGTTTCAGGTAGGTAGTCAAAAAGATTAATAATAATAATAATACCGGTTTCTTATATAGCGCTTTATCGATAACTGACCACAGCGCTAACAGTATTATTATTACCCCGGTCACTGGATTCAATTACCATTCTGCACATTATAGTGGACATTCTCCACTCCCTGGGGAGCATTCCAGGTAGTTGCCATTTTTACGGGCGCGCACATGTTGCCAATCCAACCGCAATGACGTTCGCTTCCTACCAGGTGCCCAGTTAACACCTGGGTGGAGAGGAGCAATGGACAGGACATAAGTGCCATGCCGGGGCTTGAACCCTTGACCTTTGCATTTATTGTCAAATGATTTAACCACTCAACCTCTATAGTAAAGCATAAACACATGAGTAAAGCTTATCACACAAAACTCATGTTTTGAATCTAATTCAGTCACATTTTGTCTTTAATTAAGCTACAAGTAACCATTGACTTTAGATCAAGGTAATGGAATTGATAAACATGAGAATTTACCATTACATTTTTTCTATGTGCTTTGAAAAATTCATGATACAAATATTTGAAGTACATAATAGAGTCTTCCACACATCCTTAAATCTGGGGAGGGGTTTAATTCACATACAAAATATGCTTTATTACAGCTAGATGCATTTCAGCAGAAATGTCATTGAAAAAGAAGAGGATTTTACTGTAAGTGCCATCATCATCTTAAGAGAAAAGGGTGTTTCCTTTTCAGGGAAGACTTCAACTGAAATACATTTTATATTTCTCATTTTGTGACTGATAAAAATGACAAAGGAAGACACCCTCCCCCTCCCCCCACTCCCCCACTCCCCCCTTCCACCTCAAGTCCTTATTTTCTTACCTTTTCTAAAGAATCTTTTTATTTTTAAAGAATAGCTACTTGACCACTTTTGCTCCATTTTCCTGGATCCAATAAATAAATTGCTGTTTTTATGACATTTGAAGAGGCATTAACAGCCCTGGGGTGTTTTAGCCAAGAAGTCGAAAGCCCCATTTTGGTTTGTTGATAGTGTTATTAATGTCTGTACTGAGTAAGTGGTAAAGCCATTAGGGGGAGAGGAATTGAATTCGTGGAGAAACAAAGCACACACCATTTCTCATCTTGAGCACACAAAATTAGTTTTTGGTAATGTCTAAATGACAGTTAGTTTTCATTGAATTAAGGTTTAAAGGCCACTGTTTTGTTTTCACTAAAGCGCTGATCTTGTAATTTCTCAGAATTTATTTTATTAATTTTGTAGGTGTTTCTTATACCGTTGTGCTTATTAAGTACTTTTGACTTCAAGTTTGTCTGTGACTCTCTCTTTCTCTCTCTCTCTCTCTCTCTCTCCCTCTCACAGTTCTTCTTCTTGATGATTTTTTTTTTTCACCAGGGTTTAACAATTTCTTTCTATTTTCCACAGCTCTATGGCACCTATGGCTGTCGAGAAACAGAGAAGATTGCCAAGTTTTTTCCAAATGTCATCAAAAGAACCGTCCTCAGTAAGTCAACAAATTTGTAAACATTTTTATGATAAAGCTGTTCAAACCAGGCAATGCCTTAAGTGTTGGTAAAGGTCTAAAGGTTTATGTATTTATATTAGATCAGTACTGTATACATATTAAGATATGATTATATCTCAAACTTTTCCTCATCCTTCTTGATAGAAATTGTTTGGTGTAAACATATTATCCATTTCCACCTTTCTTAAAAGGATAGTTGGGTTTTGTTGCCAACGAAGTCGGAGGGATATAGAAACGCTGCTGTCCGTCCTTCCTTCCTTCCATCCGTCCGTCCGTCCGTTCGTAACAATTTGGTTTCCGATCAATAACTTCAGTAACGTTTGACGGATTTTAATGAAGTTTGATATGAAGGTACATGGTATACAAATATTGACTGCTCATGAGGATGATGGTGGAAATTATCACTCCCAAGGTGCTGTTCATACCTGCCCTTCTATCACCCCCTCGGCTTCACCTCGGACCGGTATGAACACCACCGAGGGAGTGATAATTTCAACCACCATCCGATTACAGAGCAGTCCATATTTGTTTTATATACCTCATCCTTTTCATTGATTCATGAATACGTCTAGCTGTAGGTCATATTTACATCATTCAATGTTTCATTCATCCACAACAGTTTAATTTTAATACCCATGTGGGAAATTTTTACAACAAGTAGACCAAATGAAACATAGAAGGATGTATGTTTAGCTGGCGCTATACAGGTACTGCAGTCACTGCGGCTCCGCGTAAATTGCAATGCGTGAGCGCCCTAGCTAGCTGACACCGCGCAAGTTGCGCTGGAGGTATTTGTGTGTGCAAAAGTCGCGGAGGGGTTAGGAGTCCTATCACAGGGTTTGATAGTACTATCAAACCCTCTGACGCAATGATAGATTGAAATGCTCCTTGCCATGTGATATAGTTTTGACCAATCAGTGAATGACAATCTATGTATGAGGTATATAATATCAAGATACAGGCTAAGTTCGATTTCGGAGTATGTAGGTCAAAGGTCAAAGGTCATAGCTCATTAAATATGCAAAAAAATGCACATCTGGTTTCCGATCGATAACTTTAATAATGTTTGACGGATTTTAATGAAATTTGATATGAAGGTACATGGTATCAAAACACAGCCTAAGTTCCATTTCGGAGTATGTAGGTCAAAGGTCATAGCTCATTAAATATGCAAATCTGGTTTACGATCGATAACGTTAGTAATGTTTGACGGATTTTAATGAAATTTGATATGAAGGTACATGGTATCAAAACACAGCCTAAGTTCCATTTCGGAGTATGTAGGTCAAAGGTCATAGCTCATTAAATATGCAAATCTGGTTTCCGATCGATAACTTTAGTAATGTTTGACGGATTTTAATGAAATTTGATATGAAGGTACATGGTATCAAAACACAGCCTAAGTTCCATTTCGGAGTATGTAGGTCTAAGGTCATAGCTCATTAAATATGCAAATCTGGTTTCCATTCGATAACTTTAGTAATGTTTGACGAATTTTAATGAAATTTAATATGAAGGTACATGGTATCAAAATACAGCCTTAGTTTGATTTCCGAGTATGTAGGTCAAAAGTGAAAGGTCATAGCTCATTAAATATGCAAAAACACCTAATTATATATGTGAAAATGTGGTTAACTTCCTTGCCTAGTAATATAATAGTATAGTCTAATGGAGGTAACTTGTTCTGACGTATATAGGCCATTTGTACCCTGCGAGGGGATGCTATGCTTTGCGTTGACTTGTTTCTTTGTGAGATAATGAAAAACTGAGTGTCAAATTTGAATCATCTTTGTTTGATCAAAATCGGTTCAGAGACGGCTGAAATATCCATAAATATAACCATTTTTAATATTTGTGGTGCCCCACAAATATTCCATAATTTTGAACCAGCCGTTGAAAACAGAGATAGCGCCTTATACGCTTTATTCCAGCCAATGCCAATATTAGCTTTATATTGGCTTTTTCGTGTTGGTTATAATACGCACAACCAACCGGCCCATGTATTGTTATTATTAATTAATTAATTAATTAACGGTCACCATATTTTTGTGAAAGTGGAGCTGAATTGGTATGATCGTATTCAATCTACATTAAAACATTTTGGGGTCTAAAATTACCTTCATAGCAATTTCAGGTTCTAAAAGGGCACTAGAAATGTCATAAATAAGAATAAGAACAATAACCATGCACTTTGAAGGCATTTGCAGTCTTAAACAAGAACTCAACTATCCCTTTAAATCGTCTTAGCTTCACATTATTTTATCTCAATGGTGAAATTTTAGTTGTACATGTATCACTATGAACTTCAGGGAATTTCTTCCCACTGGCCATTACCCATGGACCTCACCTAGGTTGAGTTTTGCAAATAAAGATGTCTTAACTAAAAGATTATAAAAGGAAATAGTAGATATAAGTACATCACCAAATAATTATATCTGCCTTTCAGTCATTTGCTCTAAATCATCTGTATGTTCTTTCTGAAACAGGTATAGTAAGGAAGCGATTGTTAGCTGTCAACATTTCAGAAGCTGCTGACTTGTCTTCTACTGGGTCTTTCTATGCTGATGTAAATTGGGTCTCTCTCCCAGGCTTTCATCTTGGTCTTAAATACTATGATCTTTACTACGGTGAAGTGACAAAAAGCCTTTTAGGCTTCTCCTACAAGTACCTTATGAATACCCGGAAAACTGTTCAAATACCAGTGGTAAGTTAATATTTTATTTACTATTATTATTTTTGTATTCAAGTCAGACACACCTTGGGCACATATGATAAGTTTGCCAAACAAAAACTTATGATGCAAGACTTAAACATATATTCAAAATTTTGTAGAAATTATGTTTGCTATTCTAACTTTTAATGTATATCCAAACATATCTGCGAACCGTATTGATGTAAATTTACTGTCAAGGAATCTGAATATTGAACACCTGACTATCTTAGCTCCCTCATACCTGTGTAAATATAATGTGCAATTGTTCTGTGTTATATTATTTTGATTACTTCACCCAAATTTCTCCCTCTTCCTCTATTTCAAGCTTTATCTCATCTGTCCATTTCAATTCCCTGTCTTTTTTTTATTTCCTGTTGATTTTGTGTGCATTGTTATTCCTAATTTCTATATTACTGTGCATATTACTGTATTTTATCAAACCAATTTTCAATGTATTGTATTTTAATAAAAAATTATCTTTTGTAATTTCAATTCGTTTCAGCCTTTGGCTCCTATTTTGAATGTATGTTTGTTTAATCATTTAACCGGTTCAAATCAAATCAAAGCCTACCACAATCTCATGACCATGTGTCTACTAGATAGCAATCGTCATATCATTCATAACATCACAGCTTTCTTCTCTTTTTCTTTCTTGTTTTTCTGGTTTCACTGAATTTCCAGAAAATTAAACAATATAGATTCTCTTTGTTATACATTTGCTTTGATTTAATTGACAGTATTTGCAGAATGTGGTAACTCAAGATGAATAGTTTTAATTTGACAGTTTTTCCACCTTTGTCACTTACAGAATACAACTGAGTTTAGAATTTCACTGCTTTCATTAAATTTTTTTTTGGGGGGGGAGGGGCTGGAGTTGTCCTTCATTCTTAAAATACAGCAACCCAGTGACTTCAAAATTTGGGATTATATTTCTACAACACTTTAAGATTTGCTATCAAATTATTGCAATGTAAATTCCAAGAAAATTTCCAGAAAATTAAACAATATAGTTTCTACAGTAGGTTTGCAATCACCATGCAAGTCGATACTTATAAACAGCATCTAATATAGTTTCTCTTTGTTATACATTTGCTTTGATTTAATTGACAGTATTCGCAGAACGTGGTAACTCAAGATGAATAGTTTTAATTTGACAGCTTTTTCACCTTTGTCACTTACAGAATGCAACTGAGTTTAGAATTTCACTGCTTTCATTAGAGTGTTTTTTTTGGGGGGAGGGGCTGGAGTTGTCCTTCATTCTTAAAATACAGCAACCCAGTGACTTTAAAATTTGGGATTATATTTCTACAACACTTGAAGATTTGCTATCAGATTATTGCAATGTAAATTCCAAGAAAATTTCCAGAAAATTAAACAATATAGTTTCTCTTTTTTAGTTTTAATTTGACATCTTTTTTATCTTTGTCACTTACAGAATGCAACTGAGTTTAGATTAACAGATCTAAAGCCAGAAACAGATTATGGACTTGAGGTAAGCAACTATTTTTGTAAGATGTGATGAGGTCATAAGGGTGTTGAGGTCAGCCAGTGATCCTCTCCGTCTCACATATTCAGTTACCCGCACATTAGCCGGGGATAGGACTTTTACTGTTTCTGCTTCAAAATACTGGAATGATTTACCACTTAGAATTAGACAGTCTCCATCAGTTATTACCTTCAGAAAGGCCTTAAAAACACATTTTTTTTGCAGTTTGTAGTTATATGTTTTTCTTTTTATATGTATTTATGTAATTTTCATTTTTTATTCAATGTAAGCGCTTTGGGCCTTATGGGAAAAGCGCTGTATAAGTAATAATAATAATAATAATAATAATTATATAAATATTGCATGCTCAAAAGGGGTTTCAGCATCTTGATTAAACTTGACATAAGAAAACCCTCATCTGTTGCTGTCTTCAAAGCTATGTTGAAGACGTACTTGTTTTCAGGAGCTTTTGAATAGTCTTTTAATTGTGTGTCTGATAAAGTAGCACGGTTATGAGTTTTGTTTTCATCACATCACAGTAGTGTATATTTATACAGTAGCTGCGCTAAATTGATCTAATTATTAGTATTATATTATTTCTGTTTACATAATTACACTTCAGTTAAAACTTTCAAACCACTCGTTTCTGTTTTGATCTTACAGATTATTGGTCATTACTATACCTATGAGGATAAAGCTGACTCTTTATCAATTGGTCTACATCCTAATAAGCAATTCACTACAGGTAAATAGCTCTTGCTTTTTATCCCATCACGCCATTACCCAAAATTTTGAAAATCATATGTTTTGATATTGAAATTTCATTCATTTTCTTTTTCTTACTCTGTGTATTATTCTTCAAACATTGTTTCAATGAATTACATTTCTTTCTTGTTTTCCTTCCCTGAATTTTGTATAAATGATTGTCTGATATGTTATCAAAATTTTAATAATAAGGGTTTAAGAGAAAATCCATTCTCTCACCCCTGAATGTTAAACAATAATTAATTGTTGACAAGTAATAACAATACTCTAATTAGTTTCTTAGAAAAGTTCATCACTGATTATAAACTTTATCTGTTCATTCAGGTGTTTTCCCTACCATGCCTACTACAAGAGTTCATACCACCACCAAGTCCTACGTTGTAACCATACCCTACCCTCCCACAAGACTTCCATTCCACAAGCTGAGCCTGTACATCGTTGGACCACTAGCCCTGGCCCTGTTCGTCGCCTTCTTAGCCTGCTGTGGGACCTGTATCTACCGACGACAGAGGACCATATCCAAGGCTAATCTATCACGTGACGAAGAGAGCATACCAAATATCTACTCCTCCCCTTCGTACCCTGCTCTACTCAGCACGTAAGTAACTGGATTATAGGGATGCTTCTCTCGCAACAGTGAAATGTACATACTCTCTTTCTGTCAATCCTGTAAGACATATCTGAGGGGGATTGGTTTGATTTGTAGAAAAGTGGAGGTTGGTGCATTTATTTTTAGGTTTTGTGGTGTAATGAATTGACTAGATATTAGAAATACCTTTTTGAGAGAAAAACAAAATTATTGACTCTATGCAAAGAAATATGCAAATATATTTTACTCACCTTTAGGTGTTCATAACTTATGGTTTCAAGCAAATGTCATCATTTCATGTATGAATTGATAACAAGTAATAATGTGAACTTTATCTCTATCTATTAAAATCACCAGTTAGTTATAATTTTGCTTACAAGTATTTTAAGGTAGATTCAGAAGCCATTTAACTACTTACATTTTTACTAAAATATGGTCTGCTAATCAAGAGTAGAGTGCTATTAGAATAATGCCTGTCTGACTCTCTGCAGATGATGAGGCAGTGGTACTCATAAGATTCTTGAATGCTCAATTTGTTACCACTTTTTGTAACACCTTCCAATGTTCACCATCTTACAGCTCTCAAGTAAAACCAGATGTGATGGACCGATGGGAGATCAGCCCAGCACGCATCAAAGTCGGAGATGTTCTAGGGGAGGGGGCCTTTGGACAGGTCCTGAAGGGGCTAGTGGTCGGGCGTATCTGGAGTCACCAGTCGTCACTGTCTGCTATCGTACCCAGAGAAGCAACGCATGGAGAACACACTGTGGTAGCTGTGAAGATGTTACATAGTGAGTAGAACATCTCCAAGATGAAACTGATAATATAAGATGAGAAATAGGGATAGACATAGGGGGAGTTCATATCTGAAGTGGATATAAATGTTAGACACCTTACTGTAACATTTAGACAAGAGAGGATCTGTGAAAACTATTTTAACACAGATTTAACATGTTAATAAGCTACTTTGAATAAGCTCCAATGATTGCAAGAATTATATTATTAATTGGAGAGCACACTGTAGTGAACTTGATACAGTTGACACTGGTATTTTATGAATGAGATTCAAATAAACTGCAACCTGTCTGAAAATATCTAGAAGGGGTTCCACATGTTGTGAAAGCTTTATCCAGAGCTTTAAGCCTTTTATATTTACCCTCTCAGAGATGTTGAGAAAATGACTGTAGACAACTAATATGGAGGCTGAACAGAGTCAAACGATAGTTTAAAAGTTTAAGAATGATTTTCAATTGAGATTCATAACATCTACGTTCTTGGTATCTTATTCACAGAGTTTGCGGAGGACACCCAAAAGCAGGAGTTCTTACGTGAGATTGAGCTGATGAAGGAGCTCGGTTACCATCCTAACGTAGTGAGTCTTCTTGGATGTTGTACCATCCAGGATCCTATATGTCTCCTGGTGGAGCACTGCTATTATGGAGACTTGCTCCATTTCCTCAGGAATAGACGTCCACAGGTAAGATGTGAACAAGTACTATGACATTCCTCTTCCCTGTTCTCTGACCCTTTGACCCTTGAACCTGTTGAATACAATTGATATTGGTATAACATGCATTTCCATAGACTCTAGCTCAAGCCTGCTCTACCTCAATCACAAAGTTAATATTCAACAGGTTAATATAATGTACTCGACAAAAAAAGTAGCAACAAGAGCCGGTAAGAAGAATATTTTAGCTTGTTCTTATATCTTCTCTTTCATAGAGAATGTGATTGATATATATGACATTCAAGTTTTAATGGAGTCCAAACCGAGTTATCTCATGCATATTATGCAATAACTTAAACTCATGTATTTGGGGCAGTTGGGTACTGTACCATGAAAAAGAATGATTTAGATCTTGCAGTCTAACAAAGTGCACGTTATTGGGTTGCTTTGACATAAACATTAAAATATGTTTATCTTTGTTATTTCGTAGCATATACCTTCACTTTAATCCTTATTTTTATAGATGTTTGACCAATTCAAGACGGGTAGAGCTCCACGTACACCATGCAAAGATGCACTCAGACCTCTGGACTTACTTTCATTTGCAAGACAGATTGCTATGGGAATGGTAAGATCAACTTTTCATTTCAGAGTGATCCTAGATCAATTATTAGCCCTTGTGAATACATTCTCTCTTCAATTCAAAATTAGTGTTGACTTTGTTCTAATAAATTCATATGTTTACTGTCACAATTTAACCTTTGAGCATTATTAATTCATTTTCAATAGCTGTAACTATATAAAATAGTTTTGAATACAATACACTCACCCAAAGTTATGATAAATCTATCTGTATACACTTCAGAAAGCATAAGTTAATATGGTCTGCCTTTCAACAGGTTTGTGTGCGTGTGAGTGAATAGAATGCTGAAATGACAACTTTGAATTGATTTCCTCACTTTCATGGTTATTAATCCCATTCTGTGGACCCTGTGGAAGATGAACTTTATACTAAACAAAGGTTACTATTTCTTTCTGTTTTGAATATCATGCTCAATTCTCTTCTTTCATCATTATAGTATAAATGAATTTATAAATATGTGTATTTTTATCCAAACCAGGAATATATATCTCAGAAAGGTTTTGTTCATCGTGACCTGGCTGCAAGGAATGTGATGGTAGCAGACGATAAGAATGTAAAGATTGGTGATTTTGGTCTTACACGATACGTTTACGATGACAAGGTTTATGTGAATCGACGAGGAGGGAAGCTACCTGTGAAATGGATGTCACTTGAAGCTATCTATGATCAGATCTTCACTACCAAGGGTGATGTGTAAGTGATCTTTAGGATTATATCCAAAAGAGGCAATGTCATGAATTTAGAAAGAAAAATTCTATAAGTGCTAATTTGCAATGTTTTATATGATGATTGCAGGAATTTACATGTACATTTGTCAAAATATATATACATTTTTCAAATATTATTTAATAGTTTGTAATAGATTAAGTTGTATTTTTAGTCCATTCAACTTATATTCCATCACAATCCCATTTAAAAGTAAATGCATTTTTGGAAATTCATAATGCCCATATCAAAACATATCCAAGATAAAGTTTTCAAATCAAAAGTATATGTGAGCATAAGATTTTACATAAGATTTACAATTGTCTGATTATAAAGATGTAATATTTGTAAGTAAAACATAAATTTCATACTTCTTTTTTTCTTTTTGTTCTTTTCCATTTCAGATGGTCATATGGAGTTGTGCTATTTGAAATTGTGACTCTCGGTGCAGCACCATTCCCAGGCATCTCAAATAAAGACATGCCCAAACTTCTAAAAGGAGGCTACCGCATGGAGAAACCAGACAACTGTTCTCCTCAAATGTAAGATATTATACCTTTTGTAAATATTACAAAAGATTATCCCATAGTTTTAGTAATCAGGAGATATACATTTGTGATCCTAAGCAAAAATAATTGGCTTCTTTCGTTTAACTCCACTCAGTCCTACATGGTGCAAACCTTCTCAGTACCAATGAGAATGTGTGAGAGTTGATGGAAGTTCATCATATGGTACAATTATTCCATTGTGAATTAAAATTTGTAGCATGTTTCAGGACTTGACGTCTCAAATTGCCAGATAAAGATTTTAACCATAGAATACTAAATTCTACCATTCCCATATGCTTAATACCTGGTTCCAATATCCAGTTGGAAATTGCATGCAGAATGTTGAAGACCAGGGACCCGTTTCACAAAGCCCTTTTTCAATGACAAATAACAAAATTCAGTGACAAATCTGCTGATAACCAATCACAAGCAAGGATTTCACTAGCTTATAACAAAAACTGTCATTTGTCACTGATGACAAGTTTTGTGAAATGGGGCCCAGATCATGCTTGTCTTATTTTGGATGTGTAGGGCTTTGGATGTCTTTAGCCACTGAAATGCATGTCTGTGTTCTATATGAATTTATTGCTTCAATGATTATTATTTTGTTCTTTCCATACTTGATACCAAACTAGATTCAGTCTAATGGAGGCCACTTGGTGTGATGATCCTGAGCTTAGACCAGGTTTCACTGAGATACGCAACAAGCTGGAAGAAATGATGGAAGAAAATGTCTGTTATATGGAGTTTGATGCAGAGAAACAGCAATGCTACTGCTACGAAGACTCCAGCTCCGATGACGATAGCGATGATCTTAAGGTGGAAGAGAGTCCAATGTTGGAGCCAGCCAATAAGGATGCTGCACAGAACAGCCTCTTGGCCACACCCATGCTCAAGATCCCGACTGGGGTGGCACTGCAGAGCCGTAGCACCCAGAATCTGAGTTTGGTTAGTCCATGCAAACGTATGACGCCTGTGAGTTTGAGTCTCAACAGTTTGAATCACCAGAGACAAATACCACCGTCTTGGATCCCTAGGGACTTGATCCCGTTTGGACGCAACTTCGACAATAGGGCTTATTATACCGGACAACCTAGGGCTGATGATGGTATTACCCATAGTGCATTACAAATACAAGAATCGCAACAAGACATGAATCCTTATTCAGGTATCGCTGGATCATTAGAAAACATGCACAACAATCAAGAGAATCCCACACTGGCAGAGCTTAATTTGGAATGCCCACATCCTGATAGCTTGCGACTACCAGTATACAACAAGAGCAGCGAGAGTGTGGAGAGTAGTAACGATTCATGCCTGTGTGAGGATATCTCTGATGAAGAGCGTCATCACATGATTAAAGAATTCACTCGCAGTGACACGTTTGATACGTCAGACCTTTCCCCTGATGCGGGCAAGTACCCATCTCTTATTGCTCTCAAACGCTTTACAGAGGGCAAGGTACTCATTAGCCCTACTAGTTTGGATTCTGGGGTGTCATGTGACATGACGACGGGTCGACTGCTTCTAGAAGGTTGCAGAGAGACAGACCTGTGTTCAGATGAAGATTTATCAGTATAAACATGGCATCCATAAATGATGTATTTTCACCAATATCTATCAATGCAGTCATATAATAGTTTGTGATGTATTAAGAGTTTTATCAAGAGCACTTATGAAGTACTGAAATTCAATCTGACTTGCACTGTTACATATCTCAACATATGATACACTTGTAATTTACATTTTGTCAGTCCAACTGTATTTATTGATAAATGGAAGCATATATTTGGGTAATCTGATATTTGATGAAAGAAGACAATATTTATTCAAAAGGCAGCTGATGGTTGGAGTGAAAGCTATACATAAATATATTTTTTCACTGGAATGTGCAATATGAGCTTGTATTCCACGTTGAGTAAAGTTTGTTTTATCAATGTTATTCATACATTGGCTTTTCCAAACATCTTAGTATTCTGGAAGTGTACAAAATTACAGGCTTTAACTGTCAAGTTAGAAAGCAAAATAATTGTGAGTGTTGCCTCATCAGTATGTAAAAGGAAAGCATATTTTAAGAATATACATGTAGATGTCAAAAAAGTTCTGAAAATAGTCGGTAAAATAGAATGCTTTAGCATTGATGATTGCCAGCTTGAATTAGGAAGATGAAATATAAATATCCTTGCTCATGCTATCATACATTGTATCATACATCTCCTTTAATAATTGGGAAACGGTTTAACCGGTATTAGGTCATGATTATAATGAAGGCCATAATTCTTTACTGACCATTTTAATCATACTTGGTGATCTCTTTTGTTACAGTATAAATCTCAAATGATTATTTTATACTACTAGATGTGGACATGGAATATGTGTTTGATTATAAAAATCAAGGTAGAATGTTAGCCATTACAAATGTCAGCATAATAATTTTGGGAAGAAGATGGCCTACACCAAACAAATATTGAAGAATAGAAGAAAAAAATGTTTTTAAAGGATCATAAGAGGAGATATGTTTTCTGCTATTTGAGCAAGAAATAAGGATAATTGGAAGGATAATTCTGTTATAATATTGATAATATCATATTATTGAAGGAACACAGAGTGAGCTATGATGTTGATTATTAGCTGAAAACATTGCATATTTTAAGCAGTACTATATTTTTCCAATCAAAGTTCCAAAGGTTTATTTCAACCTCCCAAATGACATTCCTTAGTGGTTTGATGTCGACAAATGTCAACAAAATCCAAATACTTGTACAATATTGATTTAAACTATGTCAATATGTTACAATGTGCAAATTTTGTTTCCATCTGTAAAACATGCCATTTGCAAGATTCATTTTTGTGCAATATTCACTTTCTTGCCATTTGTGATTTGATTATTATGCCTATTTATGTTGTATAAATGATTTTCATTGAAGAAAGGAGCTGATTGTATATATTCTTTATATATTTCTAGAATATATTTCTGGAGGAGATATATTCATGAAAATTTTGTATATAAATTTTGTATATTTGATTCTTTTCAAATAGTATTAATGGAAAGGGTAAAAATAATAAGATTTGTAGAGAGGGGGAAATAAAGAGCAACAAACAAATGTGAAAAGAAAGAAGTCAAATTATTTTGTATTTTGTTTCTAGATATGCATTTTTTTTACTAAGGCTTTCACAATGCTAAGAAGCAGAAGTAGATTCAAAGGAAGATAATCTGAAATTAGTAGAATTTTTTGCTGTAAAGAGGCATATGATGTGGGTTTTTTTAATTAGAAAATAAGAATTTGATACAAAATATCTAAAGAGTTTTTGTATGTATATATCCAGATTGATTTGCAATGAAAACTAGGATATATTTTTGTATAGTATTTATCTTCAGTTTTGATAGTTATTGATGTATGTAGTAGCCTTGTTAATTTCTTCCACAATTTGTGTATTGATGTTTACAATATGTTTATATGGTTCATCCCTGTATAGTTTTAGTTCAATATTTTTCAATCCTTTGTTTATTGTGATTTTAATACCGTGATAGTCAACCTTTGTTGTGATAGAATAGGTTATATGTATTTCCATGTAAGATTGGTAATTTGTTATATTTGCTTACTAATGCAACATTCTAAATATTCATCATTGCAATGGACTTCCTGATTCAAGCACTCAGTTTACACCATTCAGTACAATATCTCATTTTGCAAATAAGTACATGAGTAATGTTATATTTATGAGCACAATAGCTAATCATAAATGTGTCCTTGAAATAACAATAGGGAAACTAAAATGAATTTCAATAATTCACTATATGAAGGCCTAAAACAATAATTATCTTACATAGCGCTAGTGGTGAGGCATGGGTAAAGCCATAGAGGGGCACATATATGGGGAGCACTGGTG
Source organism: Mesocentrotus franciscanus (assembly GCA_037976565.1). NCBI lineage: Eukaryota > Metazoa > Echinodermata > Echinoidea > Camarodonta > Strongylocentrotidae > Mesocentrotus > Mesocentrotus franciscanus. Next base: position 6,248,263 of record CP137669.1, on the reverse strand, counting down.
TTACTTGATGAATAAAATGTAAACTACTGTATTAAGGCCTATCATTTAAGGAACGGTTGGAAAGGGTCCTATCATTCTCTTTTTCTCTTCCATCTAATCGCCTCCTCTTCATTATTTCTTGTTTTCTCCTTTTCCCCCTCTTTTACACATTTGATGGGGTCATGTGGCCCCTTTAACCTTTTTCACCCCTGTAGCTACACCGCTGTGTGGCAATATTCTACAAGAGAATCACTCTTGCAATCTCTTTATGTAGATGTCAAAAATACAGTCAAACATTTCTTCTAGTGACATTAATGTTTAATTGTTCATTAAGTGTGATATATTATAACAGCCAGCAATTGAGTATTCATGTAGTGATTTTTATCTGCCTTTCTTAGCCATGGCAGACTATAAGGAACAGATTGAATATATGATAAATGTATAAATATTTGATGAATACTTGAGATTTCAAACAATTGGTTTGTTAAAATATGAAAATCTTTTTTATATTGTGTGATTCAACATGTTCAGTCGTCATGATGTGGGATTCGTGTATAGAGATCCACAAGGCAGTTCCAGATGGCAAGGCAAACTAAATTTTCAGTTTTGTTTAACATTTATGCGCTTCTGCAGGTAACGTCAAGGAAATGGTCTTTTTAAAATATTATTCATATTTCAAGAAAGAAAAAAATAACAGAGTAAAATGAAAAAAAATTTAAAGTATTCTATTAAGACACTCTAATTTGTTTTAATCTATTAACTTTCATAGGTTCGTGTATTATCAATAATGGGATAAATGTAAAATTTCTTCCAAACTGCAAATTTACAATATGGACCAGACATCACTATTTTACTAATATCATTGTGATAATAACATTGCATTTTTCTAATACCAGTGTATACGGACCTAATGAATCAGTAATGTTTAGAAGAACAGGCTTTTATTCGCTCTGTGGTTGTACTTTTAAAACTCAAGGTAGATTCTTATTACTGACGTGTTATGGAACGGTTTATTTTTCTCTCTCTCTCACTGTTCATGGTCACATAATAAATTCACATTTTACAAAATTAAACTTGGCTTGGAACCCAGTGTATTTGTACAAAAGTATGACTTAAACAAGACAAATCATTTATTTTCTCACCCAACACCCCTTCCACCCCACCCCCTCCCTCTTCTCTCTCTCTCTCTCTCTCTCTCTCTCTCTCTCTCTCTCTCTCTTTCTCTCTCTCTTTCTCTCTCTTTCTCTCTTTCTCACACAAACACACATGGCGTTCTATTTTTCTTCAAACTTCCTTTCTTGTGTCGCTTTCTTTCTTCTGTCCCTTTCGACTCTTTCTCTTTTTCGCTGCTATCTGTTTCTCTCTCTTTTCTCACATTTCTTTTGGTCATTTCTCCCTCTTTCTTCTTTTTACTTTACCTCCCTTTGTTTGTTAATCTCTTTCTTACACATTTCCATCTTTTATCTCACCTATAATAAAGTCATTTGCTTTGTGCCACCTTTTCGACATCGAAATTTTGCAGCCATCGCTGAATTTGCAAGTCGAGCACTCCATTGCCCTGTGTCTTCGATTCGAACAAGCGCCATCTTTGATATGTTTGTTACAGGCACATTTGTCAGCTTACTACAAAAAAATATATCATTAAAAAACTCGAGCGATAATAACTCTCACATACATGTAAGTGCTTGAAAAATATGCGTCGCAGAGAGACGACATTATTAAAATGTTCAAATGATGTCTTTTCATTTATTTTCTTCTCTTTATCCTCATCAGTCTACGTTTTGAGATTTAGAAGTTAAAGGTATTAAATTTCGGATGTATTCAACATTGATGTCCGAATAAACTTCCCATATACTGTTTTTTTAAATAAATCTTACCTCGGGGTAATTTTGTGTCTGACCAATTTGGGCAAAGTATTACCCAAGTTGAACCTAAAGTAGCCTTAAATTGGTCGAACACATAGTTTCCCTCTGTTGGTCATTTTTGTACCTAGTTTTCAAAGAGTGTCTAACGACTCTCCCCAGTGACGATCATTATGATACCCGATCACAATTCCTTCCCCACAATCATAATGACACCTCGTGCCATCTCAGTTTCCAGAGAACGGGAGCGAAATGATGATATCATGCTAATTGACAATGAAAAGGTCATAGACCTATCTTCTTCTTTTTCTATCGCATTCTCTTAAAACATATAATAACTCAACGATAGATGGGACTAATAAAACTGTTTTTAACGTGACAGCCTACCCCTTGGCCTTCCCGTGCTAATCGCCGTGGAGATTTATTTTCGAAACTAGACCTTGGTGATGCATTATAGTCCAAGGTAGAAAAGTCCCAATGGTTTTTAGATCTAGTTTTGTTACTGTTATAATGTACTCAAACAGGTAGGTAAACGTCTCATCTTGTCAATGTGTCATGTTTTATGTATTGGCAAGTGATGAAAAAAGTGTTACCTCCTAAATCAAAATCAACTATTAGCACGGACGTGCTAATTGTTGTGATAAATATCAGTTCTCTTCATTTTAAAACAAAATTGTTTATGCCATGGTTTTTATTCTTCCTAGTGAATATATACGAAACATCCTCTTCATTCAGAATATTGTTTTCGAATTTCCTCGCACCGCCATCATCATTTTTAATTGATGTGAGGTGACCAAGGGCGTCGATCCGAGCTTGAGCTCGGATCGACGATCGGTGAATAAGCAGCACGAGAAAATATTAGGCGGCGAATCAGCCAGTCGGTGAATAAGCGGGGGTTAGTAAGCACTAGTCACACCGACCGATATTTTGCTCAGTGGGGGGGAGGGGAGGAGGAGTGTGAGCACTAGGTTTTAAAAAAAAAATCCACATGGGTGGTTCCCCCTTCTTTTCTGACAAAACATAGGGGGACATTTGATGTCCCCTAGGAAAAATCGTGGGGGGTTGTGTCCCTCTGCCCCCGATTGACGCCCTTGAAGGTGACCACCGCGATAGGATCCCACACTGTAAATGATTAAGTAATGAATCAACAGTCAACTGAATTTTGAATCAATTACTTTGAGATTTATTGGCTGAAATGCGTCATTCTAAACTCAACGGACTGAACGAAGCAAGGCTTCCATCACCCATCATGCCCACACCCAAAACTCGATCCGATTTTCAATAGCCCGAACTGAATATTTTCCCTGTGAGAATGGATACTTTCAAGGTGAAATGATGTCTTTATTACCACACAATTTTATTACACAAAACGAAATTCCTTTCATTCATGAACTGACAAGCTATGCATTTACACTGCAACCACAAATTAGCGATTTTTCTCAAATTCCGGTGTTTCGTCGGCAACTACCGGTAAATACGACGAAAAACAGAATCGAAACAAATCCACCTCTGGAGTGTTTTTTTTTATTAAACGCCTGCCGAAATTTCCTCGATTCCTGCCGTGTGGATTCTACCAAAATATACCAGAATGTGCTATCGCTAAGTTTCATAACCCAACACCAGGGTATACGCAGACTTGAACTTATACTTGTATTTGGAAACACGGTGATGAAAATACGAAAAACCTTATAATCCAAAAGAAAAGTTTGCACGAGCAGTCATTTTTCAAAGTGAAGGAAATATGAGGGGGAAAAAATTAGAACCGTCTGGAAATGATTGGCATTCTCGGTATGGTCGCGGTCTGATCGTGTATTTCGACCCGTAGTGCTCTCATCCATCATCTCATCTTGATATCATACAGGTGTATACCTTTTCTCCATCTCGAGATTCAAGATTTATGAGGAAAGGTAAGTTATTAGGAGGAAATTCAGTCTGACTTCCTTTTTGTATATTGGAAGAGAATTTTATTTCTAGGAGATTAGGAAAGAGGAATAATCGGGGCGCATAATCTATGTTTCTCAACGAATAAAGTAGAAGAAAGTGATAATGTTAATTTTAGTATTAGTAGTTACGAACAAAATTGGAAAATCCCCACCCCAGAAACAAAAAACAAACAAATGTACATCAGTGCAAGTAAAGTTTTCCCTGTAACATACATGGATGGCTCGAAGATCGATGTTTTCCCTGCCCCCCATCCCCCTCCGGCCACACCTAGGATACGCCACTGGAAGGGGCCTGCTATCATTACCTTCAAACCACTTATATCTCCATCGTGTTCTTAATGGGGGCGGCAATTCAAAGAGCACACCTACATACCAACTTTGATCGGTCTGCTATTTCATGACCCCTCCAAATCATTACAAAACGCGAACATTTCACACATGGACATGCGATGATAGCTCTAATAATGACAACCGTTTGAAACACATTTTGATGTAACGAGAATGAAGACATAATTTCATGCGGCCTGGTTTATTGGAGTGATAAACTCTTTGTCCTCTAAATCTTCGCTCCAGTTGAATGACGAGAAGTGTGAAGAAAATAAATGGCATTATCGTTGAAAATCATGAGGTTCTAATGTTAAATGATTAGCCCACGAATTCCAGGATCTGAAAAGAAATTAGAGGTTACACGAATGGTGGTATTTCATGTTTTGTATCATGACTCTTATTTCATCACTGTTTCGGCGCGTCACTGAAGGGGGTTGTCGAACCAAATTTGAAAATGAACTATTTCCCGAAATTGTAATCAAAGGCAAAGTAACACCTACAAATATATATGTTTTTAAAGAAAAAAAAAACACGAATGAAATAGAACATACGACAAAAGATTTCATATTGGCCACAAAAAGGAAAATTTCCTGATAAGGGGTGCAACTATTTCCAAGTAGGAAAAAAATAAATGAATAGATAATAGCAACAAAAAGGATCCTCGGATTCGAAGAAAAAAATGAAATAAAAATAAACAAATTAAAAAAAAAAAATCCAAATTCTTCGCAGACAATTACGAATCTGTCAACAAAAATATTACGTTTTCACTTTTAAATTAGACTGATATGATATTATGCTATATTGTATATGACATTATATATTTTTTTGTAGTTGAACTATAAATGGAACACTTACGACCCACATAAAAAATGATTTTAGATAGTGCACTAAGTGAGATATCATGGTAAATATATAGTGGTTCATTGGCTTGACTCTAAACCCAAAGGTTGAGGGTTCGAACCCCAGCTAGCCCGGAACTAACGTCTTTTGGCAAGACGTTAATCCACATTTGTCCCTCTGCACTCAGAAGTCAATGGGTACCTGCCAATGATGGGTTAATAATAATTGCAGGGCCCGAAGGAAGAGCAGTATAAACTGATGTGGACAATAAGTCCCAACTTATCTACCACATATTACAATGAGAAAAGAATAATAGTAAAACAAACTCACCTATTAAGCAGTGGCGGATCCAGGGGGTATGGGGCATGTGTAACCATGGCGAAACACAAGTCTATACAAACATGAAAAACATGAGGGAGCCCCTCCCCTGTTTTTGTTGTTATAAGAGATTTGTTTCCTGAGTTGCCCCCCATCCCCGGCAGAGAATCCTGGATCCACCACTGGTAAAGTAAGGAGCAGTTGTTTTTACACACCGCGTTTAGGTTAACAAATCACATACCCAAAAGTAAATGGCAGAAATGTTTGTCATTAATCCGTAAAAGTTGAAAATAAATATAAATTGAGTTTCTTCGGTCCGGATCGAACTTCATCACTTGGCTGCCCTCTCTATCGTCACCGTGAAATCCCGTTACTCTCTCGGGATGGCAAGCCCGGGAATGCGAGGCAAAGTGACGATGATCGCTCAATCGAAGCAAAGTAAACGTACGTCATTTATATTGCCCCCTAAATTCGTGCATATACACGCGAATAGTTATAGGAAAGAAGGCGAAGTGCCCAATTTCATCACTATCATCACTGCCACATCATTATATTGTGGATGTATATGTGTACATCAGAAACGTTGTGTGCGACACGAGTTAGGGTTCTGTATGTAAATTTGGGTCGGTCGCCCCCCATAGTGAACAAGCTGGTTACGCTACTGTTAAAATTAAAACCAACGAAATGCCTCGAATCAGAGAAAGTGTGACTTGAAAGGGGGAAATCCCTTTTGTCATATATGTCTTGTAATGACGGACATGAATTGGTGACAGACTAACAGTATATAGGCCTATGACTATAAGTTCGATAACTACAGTCTATGATACATTTTAAATGAGCATGAAAATAAGATTTTTAGACGAACGTCGCTCTCAATTTATTTATCCAGCAGAGAGTGATGCCGCCGGTGTATCCCCTCCCCCGTTCCTCTCTGTTTAAAGGTACTATGTCCTATTTGCAGCCAACATCAAATTCTGTAGAACTTTGCAGGAATTATGAATATGTCACGTATGTCCTATCTGTGAAATTTAAACGTTAGCAGTGTCCTAGTATTTAAATTATGCAAGGAAACCCGTTTACTTTCTAGACTTCACTGCCAGACACTATTGAGTGACTGACTGGCTTCTTTTTGGTACTACCTAAGAAAAATAATAACATACATAAAATGAGCTGTAAAGGGTACATGAGCATTTGTCTACATCAATAACCGGTATAACCCACCTCTTGTAATGGCCAAAATTAAACTGATTGAATTTTTGCGCAGCACAAAATGAACGACCATTCGGTACAAAGGTCTGAAAATCAGACTATTACTAAATGGATTGCAATCATTTAAGTCGATTCGACAACTAACGGTCGTTATTTTCCCACTGAAAGACATTTTCAAGCCCTTTCGTTTGGAGGGAAGTTCTAAATAAGTATTATCTTTCAATTTCTGTTGGAATTTAACCTTTTCATTTTGTTGGCCTGCAAATGGGACATAGGTTCAGAAACAGAATGTGTACATATTCCTCTGTTTAGCAAATTCTGGATATACATGTATATACGCCTGGTTCAGCCTGGCTGTCTTCACCATCATACCATCATCTTTTCTCCTTCTTCTTCTTCTTCTTCTTCTTCTTCTTCTTCTTCTTCTTCTTCTTCTTCTTCTTCTTCTTCTTCTCCTCCTTCTTCTCCTTCTTCTCCCTGCTTTGCCAAACCACAAATGATCAGAAAAAGGAAAGTTGATATTTTAGACCCCCTGGTGAAATTTTGCTCGTACGCCCCTGCACTTATAAGGGAACTCAACTGCTTAAAGATTGTGTGGTCGACAACTCACATAACAGAATGCTGTCAGAGTGGCTAAAAATACGGATGCTTTCAATTTATTTTGGAATTGCATCTAACAATTCCAATGTTACTTGTGAATTTAGAACTATGTTCACCAGGTCGCTTTACTTGTTTCTCATTCCATGATCAACGGGTCATTTTTAAGTGTGAACGGTTTGGAAGTATTTGAAATTATCTAAGGGAATGCGACTTTAAATTGTGTCTAACTTGACCATCGATACATAAAATAGCAATAGATTTTAAAATGTCCATCCAAAGGATCTAATTCAATGCTTTTACCCCGGTTTTAAGACATCCATTTAGATCAGTTAAAATATCTATTGGCGCGCAGGAAACCCCCAAATACAAGGTGGCGTCCAATATAGCCCCATTGCCTATAACTAGCGGCATACTTAAAGATAAAGACCAGTTCTGGTCATGCGATTGCACTGTGAAAGAAACGTTGTGGAATCGATCAGAAAAGGTTGATCATCTAGCATAAGTATTGGTGTGTACTGCAAGGTTCTGGAATCATCAAAATGATAAGAAATTTGGCCCAGTCTTGGTAAAGTTACAAGCACTGTACACAGAAAGATGTATATGGGACTACGCGACCACGTGCGCGATATCTATTTGGTCCCAATAGATATAATAATTTACCAAATATATCAATTAGTGGGCAGTTTCCCGGCAAAATTTGTATCATCACGTATTAGTCAAAACATATTCTTTCACATGATTGGTAATGAGAGCTTCCATTTCATTGTTTTGGAGAGAGGGGCGTTTCCAAAACTGGTCTTTACCTATAAGTTTATTTATATTTCTTATTTAAGATGAACATTTCAAGAGCCAGGATATTCATTCATTTACAAACAAGTCTATAGGGTATGTAAATCGTAGATAGTTGCAATTTTGTATAGAAGATGGTCACCTGCCAAGAAAAACAAGATGGCGTTAAAAGGGCGGTCAATTTTATGCACAGATATTAGTAAATGATATTCACAATTAGAATTTAGACTTGACATCTTGGGGATAAAATGGATATTTAATTTTCAGACAAATATCAAAAACGTTTTCCTTTTTGGCCTTGTGACATTTCAGGAGATTCGGCTATAGGGAGTGTATAATATTTTACCACTAGAATTACCGAGCAACGCCAAACGTTTCCAATAGTCATTCTGCATGCTATCTACCCAACTTCAGGAAATTATAGAAATATCTACAATAATGAAGAAAAAAAGAATAAGCACACAATAGATTTCATGGTAATTGTCATTCATGATTATCATTAAATTATTTAAAAGGGCTGGTAGCAACAATATACTGCAGTATCACGAATGTATATAGTAGATGATAAATATGATTTAACAATTTTTTTCTAACAGTATCATTTTTCTATAGATCATTTTATATTCATTTCAATAACAACAAATATTATTAAACTGAACTTGTTCATATCATCCCATGACATGACATATGACCAATAGCAAATTTAAGGAGATATTAAAGGGCAATCCAACCCTTATATTAAGTTGATTTGTATGAAAGCAGAAAAATAACAGAAACAGAATGACAAAAGTTTGAAATGAATCGGACCAATAGTAAGGAAGTTATGAATGTTTGAAATATAAGATCACTAAGTCTATGCGAATCTCAAATTGGTAGTTTGGTCAGTGGATTGTGACGTAGAAAAAATATCATTAATTTCTGTTTTTCTTGTAAGTTCCTTCTCCCTTGGGACACTACTCATAATATATTATAGATAGCATATTTTTAAAGGTCCTCTAAAAAGAATAAACCCTCCTGAGCCATGAATTTTTGAAAAATTTAAATTTTAGTCATGTTATCTGTTGAAACAGATGGGAAAGTAGTCCGGCACTACATCACATTGACATTACCGCTTCAGCCAACTTGAAGTGCCCATACGTATAGTGATTACAACTTTCAAAATTCATAACTTTCTCATATTTAGTCAGATTTAATTGAAATTTTCATCAGTTTGCTTCTCTGATTTTCTGCTTTCTTTTAGAGTAGTAAGTTGTCTATTTGGGTTGGATTCCCCTTTAAATGTAGAATGGAAAGGTAGGGGAGAGGGTAGGAGAGAGTGCTGGAGGAACAGAGGAGAGACACCCACAGACATGACAGCGACAGAAAGAGACGAAGGTGAGGGTGAGGGAGAAAGAGAAAGCGATAGAGAAAGTGAGAGAGAAAAAAGGAGAGAGAGAGAAAGAGGGAGAAAGAGAGAGAGAGAGAGGGGGATGTAGTAAGAGGGAGGGAGAAAGAGAAAGAAAAAGAGAGAGAGAGAGAGAGAGAGAGAGAGAGAAAGAGAGAGAGAGGGGGAGATGGTATATTGAAAAAGAGCAATAGTAAGCCTATTACTAGGTTGCAAAGCTGTATCGAATGAAAGTTCGACTCTTTTGTCAAGGGTTCTTTTGTTGGAATAAGGGGTAAGCATCGGACCAGGAGTGCTCAAGAACGGCTAAATCAACAAGTAGCGTTTAGCTAATTGAGTAACTCTATTGTCGATAATGGGTCGTTAAGCGCTTCGGAAAACATGCCCTTCTCATCAATCCCGATCTATTGATTATCGGCGATGAGGTTTCTGAAGATGTTTCGGAAAGGGAATCTCCTCTTTCATTGCGGCCATAATCCCTGGTTTTCTCTCTGATCACCACATAATTGCGTGCCAACATTCCTACTCTGATCCCCAAATGCACATGTGAAACGTCTTTCAACAGGTAGCTGGGTTGGCAAAACAACTCTCCTCCATAACATCCCCCCCTCTCTCTCTCTCTTTCTCCCCCTCTCCCTCCATCCTACGAACCCTCTTCACTCCCCAACACTAATATCTCGTTCTGTCTTTCTTTATCCATTTATCCACCTATCCATTCGTTACTCTCTCCTCTCTTCTTTCTCTATCCCGCGTACCCGCTTTTATTATGGATGTTTTCAAGCTTTCACAAGCCCCCCTCACCTCACGATCGAGTCGAGTTTATTTATGTAATAGACTATGAAAGGCTATGTCGGAAATCCTTCCTACATTCAGTGACATCATGACGGAAACAAGTACTCATATTCTTTTTCATATTTCAGCGATACCTATTATGATCTAAGATTGGGTCTACACGATTCTTCGAGTCTGAATGATACTGGTTTTATATTGATCATTTCATACAATTATTATGATTATTTCTTGAATGTTATTAGTATGTTATTAGTTTCACATCTTCTCGTGATTTTTATTCTGTTCTCAAAAGTACTCAAAGAGTAATCCTATACCCACCCCCTCTCTCTCTCTCTCTCTCTCTCTCTCTCTCACACACTCATTCTTTTCACTCCTGTCCCACTTCTCTCATTCTTTCTCCCTTCCTTCCTTTCTTCGTCACCCAGCCTCTCTCCCCTTCTCCCTCTTTCAGGGAGAACCTTTCATGACACGGAAAAGCCCGTAGGCTTATCCATATTATGATCCAGAAAAGTATTTCGTAGCACACTTTCTTCTTTCGAAAGCATTTTAACGTTTTGGCACGAGACGGTGTGAGGATCTATCGTAGCCGGAAAATTCGTCATTTTGATTCAACTATCTTTTTGTTAAAATATCCTTACCAAATGGAATACTGCAGCATCTCTCGAAAGGAGCAGAGTTTGTTCAAGGGTATATCGCTTCCGTTAACATTTATGGTTGCTGTTTGGAATGTATCCAGCTTAATGTATTGTGTCATTTAAGAAAGGGAGAATGTTTGGACAAAGCCGCTTCATTATGGCCACGTAAATCCGGTTATCTGAATAATACGGAGCTTTGTATGATGCTAATTGTGTAATTAATGAGCGCAGTGTGGTTCCCTCATGCTTGCGGACCTCCCGCCAATACTTGCAGGCCAATTAGGCTGGCTAGACTGCTGAGAGCTACATCCCAACTCCCATTCTCACCAGCTCTCTGCCAACAAGAAGGTCTACCAGCGCCTCGGACAAGCTACCATCGTAACCAACACCGTGGGAAATCAAGAAAAACTCCAAAATACTACTTTGAACGACAGTATAGGGTTCAAGTACAATCACATAGCTTTCGTTTGCCATCTTCCAACATGAGAAGCACTAATTAATTTGTGTACGACGTCTTTTAGGGTAAAGTGCGAAAATATGCAGTAGACCCCAGTTACCGTGTGCGTGTATTTGTATTGAATAGCTAATAAACTGTTATAGTAAGTTACGGTAGATCGGTTAACGACAAACTCCAGCTAAAAATGGATGTCTGGAAAGTCTTGATCTTGACTTTGATATGGCTGTTGACAGCAGACTCGGCTCCACCGGATTATGTGACGCTAACCAGAAAAATGGAGAGCAAGATTCTACGGGTTATGGGTCTAAGCGAACGGCCGCGACCTAAGCCTAACGCTACGGCACCTCAATACATGTGGGACCTCTACAGGCAAATGGCAGCGACTGAAGAAGCAGTGGCCAGTCGAGGAGGGGAGACTGAAATGGGGAAAGAGGAGGAGGATGGAAGACCGTGCTCAGAGACCAAACTCAGTAGCAACATCATCAGGAGTGTTTCAAATACAGGTGGGTAACGTCTTGAACTTTGCTTCTTCTATTTCTTTCCATCCATATGTTAGGTCGGGAAATGATTAACGACCTGATATAATGACATATGTCACGCCAATTACTATCAGGCCAAGGCTAATCATGCTGACAGCTGTGCGCGATGCTTGATTTATTCTTAACCATTATAACTTCCCATTTTATTCACTTTCTGTCCTACATCGATTGAACTTCAATTATAAATTAATTCATATTCTAAATATAAGCCTCCTCCATAATTTTATCTCTTCTTTCGTCGACCCTCAATATTTTTCCGGTTTTTCACTTTCCTTTATTGGTGCGGAGGCAATATTCACAATGCACAATACTACAATTCCATTACCTATCTAATTAGCAATTATCATCTACCTATGCAAGGCATCCAATATTCTCTACATCCCTTTCTTATGTATACCGGCAATAACCTTTTGTGTGTGATAAGATAACAGAATCGTCGGGTAATGAAGAATTTGAAGATTTAAACAAATTACCTGACAGTACCGGTGTGTTGGCTCAGTCAGTAGAGCGTCCGCCTCACAACCGGGAGGTCGTGGGTTCGAACCCCGGTCGCGTCATACCAAAAGACGTTAAAAGATGGGAGTTGCTGCTACCTTGTTTGGCGTTCAATAAGGGGGTAGAGCAATGTCGATCTGGCGCTGCTCAGTGGCTGCCGGACTCACGATCAATTGGGCAAAAAGAATTTCCATTTCCAAATTTGGAGTGGACTTTAAAAGATTATTATTATTATGAAATTGAAGGGCTAGTATGCTATATATACCATGCTCTCCATCTCCCTCTCACTCTGGCTGTTTCAATCATCCCCCCACGGCCCCCTCTCTCTCTCTCTCTTTCTCTCTCTCTCTCTTCTGCTTATTCAAAGTTTATGGATGTCCTCAATCTCGGACATTTGACTCGTCTTTCATATCTCTTTATTATGTTTTTTTTTTCATTGTAAAAACGGGTTATTTACTAAAAACATTTTTTTAAATTCACCCCCCTCTTTCCTCAAAAGAGACGAAAAGATGGCGGGTAACACTTTTCACCATCCCTTAGCTAAGGTTTATTCACTGACCTGGTCGATTGAAATACTTCAATACCAGAGCCTTACCTTTTGGTTTTGTTAATTAAAGACAAGATTGGAAAAGCGATGGTTTATTTTCAAGAATGCGGGTCCCAGTGTAATTAATTGCTTCATCAATAACTTTCGATCAACGAGCTTATTAATTCCTTGTACCTCGTTTAATCCTTAAGTGGGTCAAACAAAGAGGTTTCGAAGCTGTATGGCTCAGAAGCCAACGCCTCACTGAATAGACCATTTTGTCTTTTTCATTTGTAGCATGATGAATCTATCACATGCTATAGAGAAGCGTTTCTCATGAGTAGCTGAGTAAGAAAGTATTTAAAGGAGCTTAATGAACAAGGATTCAAGATCCCTTGCACACTCCATTGGGCAGGCAATGGACACGATGTGCTTGAACTACCATAATAGCGCTTCTTTCAAGTTGGTTAACTGCAAGAAATAAAGTATGGGAAGTCGTGTGAATTTCAGTTATCATGACTTGTATAAGATGAATGTGGGATATACCATGTCGATGAGATGGGGGCTGCTAGGGGTTGCAGTCTCTGGAGTTTTTAAAAATCATCTTCGGGCAGCTGACCTTGGGTTTAAATTATGCCCGGTTGCCATCCATCATAAATGGATACTTTTTATATGTAAATATCATTCCCGCCTTCTTTGATTGAACTACCCCAACCTGTCATCATGTTAATTCGTGCTGTTTCGCCGTTGCCAAAAACTTTAAGACATGAATTTGTGATCATCTTCAGTGATGGTTGCGGTGACCTTACCAGAGTGGCGCCTCCCATACTATACCATCGGTTACTTGCATACAAAAATCGCCACATGCGATTGACACGCCACGTGGTGGATATACACGATAAGGATATGATTATAAACTCGATTTTATCGTATTCAGATATGACATGTAGTTATAGCTGGGATGAGATAATGGTAGGAATAATATTTATATACACAAACTACCCCAGCCCGCGAGACTCCTCTAAGATATTGGAAGTTTAAGGGGATGCGGCTTTGCATATTAGGTCTATTTGTAGCTTCATGTTATTAACTGTCTCATAGACAAACATTGTGTTGACGTCATAACGTACATTGCATATTATTAAAGTATGCATATTATTAAATTATGGAATTCTTTAAGAGATAATCCGCCTCTGTCAAGACAATTTGTAAGTATTAAATGCCATATTTTTAAGAAAACACTTCAAGCGTTGGCACTTACACAGAAAGTGTGAATGAATCCTTCTAACCGGCACCAAAATCACACTTCGTAGCGGCAGAAATGTCACATGACTTTTGTTGCCGTCTTATACAAATAAAGTAAAGTGTATATTTGTACTCCCTTGTTCGATATATTCTGATGCTTGAGTGTTAAATCGCCGAGGGCAATTTTTGCCACTTTTTCATGAACGCCTTTTCTCTTCTCCTTCTTTAGCTGAGGGAGGATTTTCAACTGGTTGAGTCAAACTGACTGAGGAATTGGTGTAGACCTTTCACATCAACTGTTATGCTATAAAATATTTCTTAAACGAATTGTTGACTGAAGATCAAGTAAACCTCACACATTTTTCTGTGTTGTACCATAATATATGTTTACAACTTTCAGTTTTTCATGATCGCATGATTAAAAGGTCTACATGCTTTCGATCGTGCGGGTGCTTCGTAGTAGTTAAGGACCTTAAAGGTAAAGACCAGTTTTGGAAACGCCCCTCTCTCAAAAAAATGAAATGGAAGCTCTCATTACCAATCATGTGAAAGAATATGTTTTGACTAATACGTGATGATACAAATTTTGCCGGAAAAGTCGGGAAACCACCTACTAATTGATATATTTGGTAAATTATTATGTCTATTGGGACCAAATAGATATCGCGCACGTGGTCGCGAAGTCCCATGTACATCTTTCTGTGTACAGTGCTTGTAACTTTACCAAGACTGGGCCAAATTTCTTATCATTTTGATGATTCCAGAACCTTGCAGTACACACCAATACTTATATGCTAGATGATCAACCTTTTCTGATCGATTCCACAACGTTTCTTTCACAATGCAATCGCATGACCAGAACTGGTCTTTCTCTTTAAGAGTTATCACATCCGACCCCCCCTTTGTTCGGCCAAAGGAGAAAACATTGAAATAACCTAAGAAAATATGAGATAGTGATGAATACATCCACTCTTACAGCTTAAATGGATGAAAAGAGCACCGGGTTTTTATTGAGCATAATTAAGGGCTTCTACATTGATATCAGTAGCTCGTCGAAAATGATTTGAATGTAAAATTATTTCGTTTGAAGTCATTTTTTTGCTTGTATATTTCTGGTTCTTCATTTGACGCGCGTGATTAATCTTATTCATGTAATTCCAATCTCCGTGCTAACGCGAAGTTTAAAATCAGCACTGATGAACACTGCGAAAAGAAATCTCACAAAACCTTGTTAAGTGCCCAACAAAGAGGCAAAATAACATTTTGGTCTTGTTATAGTGTTAATGTTGACAAGTGAAAATGTTGAATAAATGGCTCAGAATTAGGAAGACGTTCACACGTTCATCAGCGCTGTAAATCTCGTCATCCAGTCTTAGATTCTTCCCCTACACAAAAGAAGACAAAAAAAAGTCTGCCTTTCGTCATTGCAATTATTATATTCACATTTTCTCTGACTGAAAAAAAAAATTCATGTGGTTCGCATTGCAACAAAAAGATCCAAAAAAGTGAGCACGCGGACAAAATACGGAACCGGTCCACTCATGCTGAGCAACTCTTTTGAGCAACAATTATGAAGAAAAAAAATGATCGGAAATGTATTCCAGAACCAAGGCAAAATGTAATTACAGAAACCATTGTTCATGTGGTTTCCGGTTGTCTCATTAAAGAATCAGACAATATGTGCATTGTGTATGTGTTCACGGTATGTAATCGGTACATGAATAACATCCATACGGATTGGATCAGTTACTATTTGTTACGTCACAATGACTGTTGGCAAGGTCGTCGGAAGTCGATGCATCATGAGTATTATGTGATGTCAGCAGTGGGATAGAGAGACACACCACTCTCATGGGAAACTATTTACTTTCGTTTGCAATGAACATGCTTTATTTGTGAATACAATTTCTCCTTAAATTATGAATCCTGACATTGGAACACTTTGTTTTTTCGCTATAGCAAGTTTTCAGGACCGTCTGCGATTTTCAACCTTTTTTTTTAGTCACCGCAACCTTTTAGGAATTGAACATTTTCGCGTCACCCTAATCCCAATTTCATCACAGATATGTTTTTCATCACTCTTACACATACACACAGACATACCGCACATTTTTATATGGGGGTCGACGCTTCTTGTCAGAATATATATTACTAGTATTCTGTTTCTACTTTTGCGAGCGAGTGAAACGAGCGAGCAAAGTAAATGATACTTTTATTATGGCAAAAAATATTTTTGTTTAAATTTGTATAATAAGATATGTAATATAATGTAAAGAAAAAGAATACATGTTTCAATTCAATTAAGATCATACACAAGTATCATGAATATGATGATATTCGGTCCTCTCGTTGCCAGCAATCATCCTGTTTTGTAATTTGTGAGCGGGCGAAGGGAATCAGTAGCAAAATAAAAAATAATTAAAAAAAAAAGATGCCCGAATACCTTTGACGATACTTGGGCAACGAGGTGTCTGCAAATCGCCATATCATATGAAAGTATTCTTTCAATTGCCTGAAACCATTCAATTTCTAAATTTTGCGAGCGAGCAAAGCGATCAAGGAAAATGTCACTTTATTATCTTTAACATATTATTTCCACATCAAAATACCCAACGTGATATATATTTGGGCATCTTGCAGTTCTTGATTCCTTGTTTTCATGAAGTGACCTGAATTCATAATACTTTTTTAATATAACCGAATTCCTCTCGCGGCACCCCGGTTGAAAAATACTGGTCTCTTATACTTATGAAAATATTTCTACTTTGGCTACGTATCTGCTCGGTCGGAACAATGTATATAATTTAACCTCGATAACAAGAAATGTAAAAACTTGAGATGTGAATATCGTCACATAGACTTTAACAACTAGTGTATAAAAGTAGTTTTACTAAACGAAAATTTAATTTCTAAAACATTTTACACTTTTACCACCCATATTTAGCTTAGTAGACTGCGTGTTTCCGATGTCAATCTTTTGATCACAAGATGGCGACAAACACTTTCAGTGGAAAAACTACATGGACGACAATGGCGATATTTTGTAGTTGGTTACTATGCCTAAAATTTAGATGGAAATCATTTCACATGTTTTGTCAGAAATAACTCTCATTTCTAAAATATACATGACTCTCCGTCGCTTCCTTACAGCTTCAGAAATGGGATATAAAACTGGAATTTCTTTGAAAAGTTCAGGATAGATTTAGACTTGCACTTTGGTGTATATCTGACATTGTAATCTAAGCCGAGTTCAAGTGCGATACCATGATATTTTTTCTGCCCGTGGGTCTGAAGACTTACAGATGTGCACCAAGAACTCACCGTAATAAACACATCATCTGGCGACCATCATGTAACTGTAGTGAAAGGACAGGAGGATGGGAGAGAGAGAGAGAATGAGAGAGAGATGGATGTGTTAGAGACGAGTTGATGGATTTTAAACTTTGTATTTTGTAAAGGCCCGACTTGTCATACCTGCATACCTTGGTTTTACCCCAGGGGATGGATAATTGACCCTCGGGTGAAACACCAAAAGAGTATAGGGTGTGTCATCGAAAACTGATATATTCGATCAGACTTGTTTCTTCAAAATTTCTCTGTAGATCTAGATGGTATACAGTCATGTCGCTACCTGATAATTCTCTGATTTATGAAAGAATACATCGGTCATAATTTGGTTGTGAACATATTTCTTGGTCAGTTTGATTATAACTCAGATTTGTGCTGAAAATTTTATATCGGCGTGGCGTGCCTTTTTATCCGGAACATGGTCTAGTACGCTGAACAACATATTGCGTAATTGGTCTGCGAACCCGTTTTGCACTCGACTGATCTTTCCCATCCTGCATTTTGTTATTTAAAACTTCGCTTGGCTCTGATCTGCCAGGATATCAGACGTTTCGAATTTAGAACGGGGTCAGGCTAACTCGGCCTTCGGGCGAACTCGGCCTAGCCGTAAAAACGGTCATTTCTGCAGGGGTAGGGTTAGGTTTAGGGTTAGGGTTAAGGTTAGGGTTAGGGTTAGTGGACCGTTTTACAGCTAGGCCGAGTTCGCCCGAAGGCCGAGTTAGCCCGGATTCAATTGTGGTATTTTAGTTATGATATCTTATTTCCATGCTCCATCATTTTTGAGACACCTTGTAGACCTGTCAGTCCGTGTCGGGTTTTTGCCGCTGCATTCAGGGTGACGAGAGACGAACGTACCCACCAGGAGCGGCGGCATGGTATCCCATCAAAGGGTACACCTGAGCCGAGCACGGGTGCTCCCATAATTGCTTGATGATTCTTGACAAGGTTTACCGAGCCATTTTTTGTTTGATTGGCAGCTAAAGTGTATCAAATGAAATCCTCATATACACCCCACCCTCATCATAACTGTATAGCAAACCCTAAACCGACAGTTCCTATCTACCTTTTGAAGGCGCATACTCGATCCAAACTTGTCTTGGATAACACGTTGCATAGAAAAAAACATTAACACCGAGTTGTTAAGGGTCTCGATATTTATTTTTATTCGAGCGTTTACCAAACCAAGAAAACCAAAAGAAACGAATCTTTGTCCGCAATTTAACCACTTATATTCCACCCATGATGTTGGTATAATAATTATATTTGCTTATATAGCAAATATAACATACAATCCACTTATATTCCACCCATGATGTTGGTATAATAATTATATTTGCTTATATAGCAAATATAACATACAATCCACTTATATTCCACCCATGATGTTGGTATAATAATTATATTTGCTTATATAGCGCCTAACACTTACTTTATCAGAAGTCTCTAAGCGCTCTACAATAATGCAGCATAATTACCCTGGCTTTAGCAGTGCAGCTGTCACGCGCTCTGCGTTTCAAGGAATAAATTCCTACCAGGTCCGCATTTACTTCACCTGGGTGGAGTGTGGCAAATGTAGATCAATGTCTTGCCAAAGGACATTAGTGTCGCGAACCGCGGACCTTGTGATCGATAGTCCGGCGACGTATCCACTCGACCACGACACCTACGGTATTGGCTCTTAGTCTTACATTCTCTGAAATCATTAAGTGTTTTGAATAATTAATTTTGGTTTGCACATCAATCATACCCTGATCAAATCAGATATTGATGTAGCAAACAGTTTATGGTAATTTTGACAACTATGGTGTCTATGAATATTTTACTTAAAACACATGTGATGAAATGGTAGAATTTCACATTTTGTTCATAAATTCTTTGATTTCAAACATCTCATGTATTTTCTTTGTTTGCCCCTGTTACAGGTGGTGACCTCCGAGCCAGCAACTCGACAAGCCTTCAACAAATCCTCTACTTCGACGTCGCCTCCATTCCCCACGCGGAGACCATCGAGGCTGCCGACCTCAGACTCGAGATTCCAGCTCTACCATCAGCCACAGACGTCCCTTCACTAGCAGTGAGAATATACCAGTTACAAAGTCGGACTAGACTAACCTCATTCGTTTCATTGAAAGACAAACGTCTTAGATTGATCGATGTTGTGTTTGCAGACTTGTCGCAAGGCTATGCTGGGACGATAGATGTGGTGAGCACGGTGAATTCATGGCGATCGAAGAAAACATCAAACCACGGTCTGTTGCTCCACGTGGAGTCAATGCCAACTTCAGGTAACAACCCACGTGGTAGTCGAGTCATCAAAGAGATTGGATCGATGAGCAAGAAATGTACAGCGAATCTTATTGTGACGTCTTCAGAGTATCGGCAGTGCAACAAACGAAATCAACGGAACAAGCGACAAGCAGAAAGCGAAGCTCCCGCTGACATCACCTCATTCCCGACGGCGTCGCTCACCAACCTTTGCCAACGACATCGTCTCTTCGTGAGCTTCCGTGACGTCGGGTGGGAGAACTGGATCATCGCCCCGATGGGCTACCAAGCATATTACTGTGATGGCGAATGTCCTTTCCCACTTGGTGAACGACTGAATGGTACAAATCACGCTATCATACAGACACTCGTCAACTCGATCGACAACAGAGCTGTTCCCAAAGTCTGTTGTGCTCCCACGAAGCTCTCCGGTATCTCCATGTTATATTTTGATAATAATGAGAACGTGGTGCTTAGACAGTATGAGGATATGGTCGTGGAAGCTTGTGGATGCCGATGAAAGAAACTCATTTTGTAAAATCCATTAAAAAGTTTGATTTTCCCCATAAAAATAAAAGGTCGAAGTCTTACATATAATGCTAAGCACACCAGAAAATGTTGCGAACAAACATGGAAAACGGAGAAGACACGGTCTGAAGTTGAAAATGACTTCACATTGGTTGCTGAAATAGGGAAAGAGACAATATCTGGGGGTTACTCTAAGACTAATGCTGTGGCCATTGATATAAAGAGATTTAGGGCAGATCTCTTCGTGAAAGGTTTTGAACCTCACAATTTGCCACAAGATTATTATGTGTCATTCTCCTAATAATGTGACAGTAAAGCAATCGCGAAAGGATTTCGACCCCTGTTCGGATAAGCCACAGTCATATGTTTAGAAGTGTGCCACTAATCAAGGTCGCTTTCTTCTAAGTTTGATGACTGAGGTTCCAGTTTTAGGAATGATTATCAGATCATTAACAGGCGCGGATCCAGGATTTCTTAGACGGGGGCACAATTTTTTTTCTCCCGCAAATTTGAAAATCGCGCCGGCCGAAAAAATTCGCTCAGTGGGGGGGGGGGGTAGTGAGCACTAATTTTTTTTTTTTTGTTGCTCCCGATAATTTGAAAGTCGGGGGGGGGCACGTTCCCCCTGTGCCCCCTGGATCCGCCAATGATTAGGTAAATGTTACTCTGACGATAACCCACATGGACATTCAAGAAACACAACATTCCTTAAGCTAGCATCATCATAAACTTGAGTTCCTATTCTCTCGCTTAGAGATTTAAGAACCAATACTTTATGACAATCTTTTCCTTTTTGTTCAGGATGACGAAGCAAACGGAATGAAAAGGGAGGCTTATGTTTTAAATAATCGCTTACACCATCATTATTGTGCAGAATTATTTTTAGCATCAAACACTGTTGATAGTTCCATTCTGCGTTATGAATGTCAGTGTCGGTATAAGAAGGTATCCTTTCAACACGTGTTCAGTTGGCGAGTATGGCTGTCAAAGATCGTATCTTGTAAATCCCTCGTCAAAACTTCATCTTGAGTAGTCTCGAGTTGCCGATTTGATAAGCAATGATGCCAACACAATACATTCAATGTGTGTTTCCCCTCAACACCAAAGTGGCATTTTCTGATGATTTTCTAAAAACCTATTGATTTCCTTACACTGATTTTATTTTCTAAGGTTCATGACAGAACCAAGCAATCAATCAGTTTTGTAATGTGAATATGATACTGTGGCTCTACGGGCCATCATGTTCAAAACGTGAACACATTTTTAGATTTGATTTTAAATATAACACGACTAATACAGCTTTTGATGTATTCACTGCCTTCATAACTGATGATTTTAAAGAGATTAAAGATGGAAACAAACTTCATGTTCCCAGCAAACAAAAATGACGTTTGCCACTTTGAAATATCAACTCGTCACACAAAATGGGGGAGGCGGGGGGCTAAGATTTTGTCGTTATATAGATAGAGCTGTCCATACATAATCTTAGCTTTGAATCATAATAATATGAAGATATACACGACAAAGTTTACAGATCTACGAAGGCAGATCCATCAGTAATCAGATCAATCATTGAAATTCAGATCATGATAATTTTGATATTGAACAAAACTGCGACAAATGCTTTCTTGAATCAATTAGTGTACTTGGGTTGGCCAATATTGAAAAAATATGCTTGAAATTAAAAAAGCAATATTTTGAAAAGTGGCCGATTATCATTTTATGTAATGAATCTCCAAGCGAACGAATAATGCTGTTTTATATGTAAATAGTGCATTGTGCTGTGTATATTTAAATATCATTTTATATTTGCCAATAATTATGTGACCTTTTAAATTCAAAGTAGTTGTTTTCGCTGTTTCGCTTTCTTGAAATAAACTTGATCTATATTTATATCACTAATCCGTAGTTATATACTGCTTTTCTTCTTCTGTTGTGTTTTCTCGCAATCAACCCCTTCTTTTACTCCGTAAGATAAGACGACGATGATGATGATAATGTCTGTAATTGAGATAACGTTGATGACGACAAGCAAGATAATGATTTTGGTGATGAAGATGATGATGATGAAGGTGATAATGATAATGCCGATGTATGATGAGGCCTATGAGAGAGATAATGGTGACGATGAGGTAAAAATACTAGTGGTATCGATAAACATGAAGATGGTGATCATGATAATAAAAACAATTATAATGTCGTTGATGATGATGATGTTGACGGTGTTGATTACGATGATGATGCCGGTAGACATGATAATGGGGCTAAAGCTCAGTTGAGAAACGGCCTACAAGTCCATACAGACAGCTCACGAGACCATCACTGACGCTCTTGTCGGCCTTCAGGAACATTATCTGAGGCCGTTTAGGAGACCGAGTTTGTCGGTCTCGTATGCTGTCTGTCAACTGGGATGCCCCGACAAGGCTTTGGTGACGATTTTGAAGAAGATGGTGACGACGATAAGCAAGATGATGGTTATGATGATGATGATGATGATGATGATGATGATAATGATAAAGAAGAAAATAACGATGACCATTGTGGACATAGTTGTGTTAAAGCTAATGACGACGAAAAATATAATAGCGACACGTATTAATGACGATCACACGTACAAATAAATGAAGCCAAGAAGAAGAAAAAATGCAAGACAAACATTATTATCAATAATCTGTAATAAATGGATAGTAATAATAATAAATCAAGTAATTATTCACAATCAATGTTGAAAGGAATCAGTAATTAATATAATCAATAACTAAGCAAAAACTTGATTCTTAATATCAGAAACAGAGTTGAATTTCGACGAGCGAGATGGCAGAATATTGATATTATAAAGTGAGAGTCGTTGATGGCGGCAGACTGGAATTCTCATGTCATTTGGAATAATATTGGTAGTCGGTTCCACTTTGCTTTCTGAAAAAAAGTTAAGTTCTTTAAATGCAATTGCTTGGACTCGGCGGGAATGGGTGAAAAAAGAAAGAAACTAAAAATGTACTAATTTACTCTCAATCAGCAATATCAATCTTTTGTTAGCTCGTCGTTTTAATTTACAGCGAGCGTATGAAACGACAATTTTTGTACACTCTGAAAGTTTTAATTTTGGTGAGCATAAAGTAATTTAAAAACAAATTAAAGCTTAAATGTTGATTGAATATAATGGCAAAAATTCCTCTTTCTGATAAATAAAGCTATGTACCGACTTAATAACATATTTTTTTAATGCAAATACTAGTACACCTCTTCTTAGTATTTTTTTTCAAAGAGCTAATGAGCATTTAGTGGATGTTTTAAGGCAGTAGAAAAACATCATCATTCTGGGCAAAATTTCAAAAGCTGGTATGTCCAGGACCTGGAGGAAAACATTCTAGAGAATGAGATATTATTACATGAATTAACATACAAATTTGTCACACTATATAATATGTGTTGAAGAAAGGGCGGGAATGTATACAGTGGTGATATATGAGGGTATACATGTATAGCGGTGGAGGTAGCGTAATGTTGACGAAATTGTATTTCTTTCTGGTATTTTTGTCCTATATCAACTTAAGCCTGAGAACAGTGAGAAGCGAAGCTGTGATCGTATTGTTTAGTTCTTCTGGTCCTGCATGAATCCTGTCATATATAACAAACAGACCTATTTATAACATACATCACACCATATACGGCTTCTCAGTCCTTTTTAGATGCAATTAATTATCGTGGTTATTTAAGCGGCAACAAATTAGCCCCAATTTAACCAAACCTTCATGCAAAACCAGATTACATGTTCTTATAATTATTTGCAATTGATCATGTATGACGGCTTATTTGGGCTCAGTATTTTCTTACAACTTAACTGAAGTACCAGTTGTAACCTGGATTTAACGGACTTTTTCAACCGTGCCAATTTAATGATCGTACAAACATGTTTAAGGGTTTATGTGTACAGTGCGTCCCAGAAAAAACGAAACCGAGAAGTATCGATGTTTTATCATAACTTAATCACAACTATAATTAATGAATGATACATATTTGTAAAGCTTAGAGTCTCCTCTTTCATTTGATGCTACTCAAGTGATACATGTTTCACGCATGAGTGATCAAAAGCAATTTGAAGGAAGGAAACAAAAAAGTCATTTGGCGGGCGGTATCTGAATTTCGAAGAAAAAAATACATTTCTAGAAAGTTCATTTTCTGCGCTTTCATATGACACCTGAATCAGGAAAAATGAGCCAGGAATAACAAAGTTCTGTTTGTTTAAGGTAATGCTTGCATTCCCATAATGTTATCAAACAAATACGTTTTCACTGGCTGCCTGCCCTAATAACACAGAAAGAAGTCGTTGACGATCAGCCATGCATGAAGACTTTTGATAACTCTCTTTGTTGCTACGGCAGGCAGCCAGAGAAAACGTATTTGTTTGATAAAATTATGGGAATGCAAGCCTTACCTTAGACAAACAGAACTTTGTTATTCCTGGTTCATTTTTCCTGATTCAGGTGTCATATGAAAGGGCAGAAAATGAACTTTTTAGAAATGTATTTTTTCTTCGAAATTCAGATACCGCCCGCCAAATGACGTTTTGGTTTCCTTCCTTCAAATTGCTTTTAATCACTCATGCGTGAAATATGCATCACTTGAGTAGCATCAAATGAAAGAGGAGACCCTAAGCTTTACAAATATGTGTCATTTATTAATTATAGTTGTGACTAAGTATGATAAAACATCGATACTTCTCGGTTTCGTTTTTTCTGGGAATCTTGTTGATCCTCAGTGTTGCTATGATACACTAAATGAGTTTTTATATCCCATACTTGTTGAAAAGAAATGAAAATCTCAAAGTGGAATCTAGTTGTTCCAATAATTGATGCACGCGAATTTAATTGGCCATACGGATCGGATCGAGTTCTCGACCCAGTAAAGAAAATCGACGCATATAACTATTTTTATAATCAATAGTAAGAATAACTCTTTATACGACCCTAAAATGATAACTATGCTCAATCGCCATTTAATTATCTGCAAAACTTGCTCACAATGAAATGCAATCTTGAATCACGCAGATTAATGACGTCTTTTATAATTATATATCTTGTCATTTTTAAATTAATGTAAGTCTAAACTCAACGTGATCAGGGTCGGCGATTTCTTTTCATGACCGGGGGGCGAAATGCGAGGGACGAGGGAGCATAGTGAACGAGAGGGGCGAAAGTGAGGAAAGTGACTACCATCTCACAGGTTTTTGAAGTTTTGTTGTATTAAAAAATTACATTCCTTTAGCGAAACTATAGTATAAAAACGGAATACAGATTTTCTACAATATTTATTTGTACATTTTGAAGGATGTTATGCGAGGGAGCGTTGCGACCGAGTGAAAAGATTTTTGCATTTGTATTATAGTCTAAACGCTGCACTCTTGGGCCCTCCAGAGCCTAAAAATGTGTTGCAGTCTTTAGTCAGTATTTGCTATACATTTTTTTGTTGATCTTTTTCAAATTTTCGGGGGGACGATCCCCCCTAAAAAATTGAGGGGGGCGTGTCCCCCCGTCCCCCGGGATCGCTACCCATGACGTTGACTATAGATTCTTTTTAATCGACGGATGATTAGCCCATTTCACATATTTTTAAACATTCCCATGCAGCTTCACCTGTCTCCACTAATGTCATTCACTAAATTGGCTAAAGTAATTAAGAAACAAATATGATTCCACTCTGATTGCTATCTATAGATCTATTATGGAACTTTACAAACATACTTCCCAAAGTATAAGACGAGAAAACTTACTTTACAAAACAAAAAGTGATGCTTATAATAACTTTACTGTAACAGTGAACATTGTAACATTGAAACCGTTTTGATCTTTCAAAAAAGATGATTTTCAAACAGCGCAGGTCCAATGTGTCAGTCAAGATAACGAAATACTGTCTGCAAACAAGTACATGAAAATATCAGTATCATCTTACGTGCTCCGATACTCAACGCAACAGATTTTGCACAAGGTCTTAACGATAGCAAAAATCAACAACCTGTACTTAAAAAGTCGTTTACGTCAGTCAAAAAGTAAAGCAGTAGTTTTCATACAAACATTTTGATATAATAATATTTATCTGTTTGTGTCAAGTATGCATCCGTGCCAATGAAATATTACGTTGCCCCACAGAAAGCTTAACGACAGTTACTTGCTACTGTATGTACGTACATGTAGTCCTTTCTCTCGCATTGTGCAGAGAGTGGAGAGAGATAGAGGGATAGAGAGAGAGAGAAAGAGAGAGAGAGAGAGAAAGAGGGGGGGAGAGATGGGATGGAAGCTAGTGTACGGGGGGGGGGGAGTTCAGCACTCCTACATAGGTAGGTTAGTTCCACAAATCCAGAAAATCTCTCACAAGACCACACCATCCCTCCCATTTTCAGGTGATTTTTTTTGGCCCAAATTTCACCTGCGTGACGGCATCCGATTTTTTCCGTATTTCACTTACATAACGTTTATATTATGAGCTTAAAGTCTGTAGAATTATTTGAAACAAAATATAGCTTGTGTTGATATGGAAACACAAAATTAATGCCGCCGAACAATGAAAAATAACAATTGTTTTTCTTCACATGTTATTCTCGTTACTATCAAAGTTGTCGTAACTTTTCAACAAACATGGCAAAACAGTGGCTGGTACGGACCGAAACAAACCCTAGATTCGTTTCTCTCGCCTTTTCTTTCGGAAATCGATGCCGTAAACTGAAACCTAAACTGGGCACTTTCGTCACCCTTACGAAAGAATGACACCCCTTTTAAGTGCAGAACCTTCCCCCATTGAAAGACCCCCCTTATAAAGAGTTGTGCTAGCGAGTCCGTGGATGAAAACCATGATCCGTTTCAGCGTCTAATCTTCGCCTCAAGACACACCCGTCACCCTCCAATCTTTTCTTCTCACACGTTTCCTCTCCTTTTCTCTTCTCTTGCCACTCTTTCATTCTCCTGGTTTTGTTAGGAAACGAAGCAAGCGCGACTGTGTTGTATTTTGTCAACTGGGCCCTGTTTGCATTTAAAACCTAGACGTCATGAAGAAAAAGAATAGCTGCATTTCATAATCTGGGAAAAGTTTTAAATGCCCTTACAATTTAGGGGGTTGCATCTGACCTCACGGTGGTAATTATCGTGATCTTTGATGAAAATCACACAAAGAACTGTTATGAGTTAAGAAAATTAATTCGGTCATTTATAAACAGAGCTTGTCCTGGTTATTGCCAAGGACTGGATTGTCCTAAGCTTGTCCGAAATAGCAAGTTTTTTTTTAAATCTCCTTGAAACCAAGATAGCTAAACTCTGCAAAGAGGTGGCCCTGGAACAAACTGCTAAAGAGCGCCACCAGTCATCATCAACAGTCACGTGGCGTCAATAGACATCTTTAACTATAATCTATCAAACCTTTCAAATATCAAGATGGATAAACCGTCTGACGGCACCAGCAGTCATCTGTAACCGAAATCTGCAGAAGATCAACCGCCGCACCCTACTAACAGTCACCTCTGACCATGATCTGCCAAACACTTTAAACTCCAAGGAGAACCAACCACCGCATAGCGCAATCAGCCATCCTTGACCTTTATCTACAGAAGATTCAAGCTCCAGAGCGGATTAACCGCAGCATGACTAAGTAAGATCTACAGAAGATTTCAATATCAACCGCGGAACGGCGCCATCAGTCAACTTAAACGGAATTCTTAGTGATGTGAGGCGCCACCAATAACCTTAAACCAAGATCTACCGAAGATTTCAGATGCCAACATGGATCAACTATGGAGCGGTACCGGGCGATCAACCATCTTCGAGCTAGATCTGTCTAAGATTTCTACCACTTAAACAGATCAAGCACAGTCTCTATAAGTGTAAAGATGACTCTGAGATCAAGCGTCTGGGGTGCCTTCAATCATCTTTAACCGTGACGAAAATAGTTCCGAGGTTCACAAAGATCAACCGACATTACCTGCGATTGTCTGGTATAAATTCATGTACAATGTATATCATGATCCATTTAGAGTCTTTCTAAATATCATGAGCATCAACCTGGGATATGTTCAGTTTTCGTTCGGAGTAAATGTAAGATGTAAAGAGGTCTTACATTACCTGTGCGGAATTTGAGAAAGGATTTCGGTGTTTCCTTCCTAACAATTCTTTTAACTTTCAATCGCGTAACCTTTGACCGAGAAGGTGCGTTGTTCTGAGGTTCTTGACTTCTTCGAGATGTGTCGCTATGTTTATACTCTCAGTGTTACACCAGTGAATGATGGATTGAGTGTTGCAAAAAATAACCCCCGAAGCTTGCAGTATATTTCACCAAATTTCATCCTGTTTTATTAAGATATATCACCGGTGAAACCGTTAACACTGAAGATACTGATGATTGAAACGTGCCATCTACCTTATACCTTAACGAGCCTCCTTTCTGCCAAGGGTCTACAAGAGCTTAACGTAAAGATTACTCTTTATATTCAATATTTACGAAACATTTTACCATCCTTTTTTCAAGCATTATTGTATAACAAGACTAATAATCATGGCAATACACATGTATAAGTATTAAATACTGAATAGTATAGAGGAACATAACAAAATACAAAACTTTACTCTCCTAGCTATTATATTGAAATCACCCCTTTGGTTTATGGGGATGATAATGCTTTCGTGTGTGCAAATTTTTCAAACATGCACCTTGTATTGCAATTAAACCGCCCAAAGAGGTAAAATGGAATATCCCTTTTTTCTCATAAAAAATGATATTTTCACGTAGGTTAAGTGCCATCCTAGTGTAGGAGGGCATTAGGTAAAATAAACTTTTAAGTAGGCCTACTTCGACGGGGCACTTCTCTGAAAACTTGAAATGGAAAATGACCTTTTAAACATGTATACATGGCCTTTTATTCTGGTTTAAAGCACTCTTTTAAAGTTTGATGGCCTTTCATCTCACATAAACCGGTCAGCTACCGAAACCATGTTTTGAACGTGACATTTAAACGAAGTGTCTTACATTTCACATTGATTGTAATGAAATTACAATCATTTATTTATCTTTTGTCACTTTGTATGTGTTCCCATTTTCTAAAATTTATTCGCCGCCCCTTTTCTTTTCCATCACTCCGGGTTTTTTTTTAAATACCGTTCTCTTCGAATCTCTCATGTAACATCACATCATACGATTCGTTGATTTCATTCCAAACAGCATGACCATGAGGCATTCGATAAGAAATGAAATGTTAAACACAGTTCTTTATTCCTGTCTTTTGTCACACGTTTATTGTCTGAAATCAATTAGTCAATGGCGATTAAGTTTCTAACGCTCGCACGATATGTTTTTCCCGCTCGAAATAAATAAGTTTATTGTGACGTAATTGAACTGTTCTTGTTTCCGTCTGCCATTGAATGTCATGACAATGAAAACGTGTCACATGAAACTTAAAAAAACACTTCCATTATAAATCAATTGTCGTTTTTCTCTGTTGTCTTCGTTCGTGTATTTATTTCTAACCTGAAAGCATGAATAATATTCGTTCTATTTAACTTTGTCTATATTGCCACCTGCATCCTCAATACACCCTCTACATTCCATGGCTCCAGTAGAAAATGTTAACATATTCCAGTCAAATTGACCCTCTTCCCAAGCCCTAACAACTTGTTTCACCCTCAGAGTGTGAGAGCCCTGATACCAAGTACCACATTTAACCTGATATTCCCATCCCCACCCCATCCCTCCTCCTCTTCTCCTAACTCGCCTCTTCTCTCCGCTTCATATCAAACTAATAACGATGAAAACACTTCCAACAGGTTGGGGTCAATAGTTTTTCAATGAGTCATTTTTACAAAAGACTCGCATATCGGATTATAATTGCGCTTTAATTCACGTCGGGTAACGAGAAATTTTTTCATTGAGAATCGGGTCCATTGTATGATTTTGTGGTCTTTCAAGAGTCAATTTGCGGGCCATAATAGCTGACTGAACAATGATAAAAAGACGCAAAATACTGATACGTCAAAACGATTACACTCATAATACACGCAAGATGAAATCCACCTTTCTTTTTTGATGTTGTAAGGCTTACCACTGTCGTGGAAAAATGGAAATTACCGCGGGGTATGAAGACAGAGTTCACGCACTTTGAAACTGTTGCTTTTGGAATTTCATTTTTCCTTTTTTTCATCTGTTTTCAACTCTGTGATCCGACCAAGCTTCATACCGCATATGTTATATTCCTACAGTTTGCTCATTCTCCACTTTTCTCTCTTGCTTTTATAACTTTCTCACTATCAGCATTCCACACCCCTTCATCTTTGTAAACGTTAACTTCATTCTCTCCTAAGATAATCGCCATCATCCACTGAACCAAAGATATTGAAGATGAAGGTGAAGGTGAAGACGAGGCTGTTCATGTTAGTAATGATGATGTTGATGGTGGCGATGGTGGTGGTGGTGATGATGATGATGATGATGGTGGTGGTGCTGGTGGTGGTGGGGGCGGTGGTAATGGTGGCGGTGGGTGTGGTTGTGAAATTTGTGATGATGGTGGTGGTAGTGATGGTAATGATAAATGAATGTGATGATGTTGTAATGATGTGATTACGTTGTATTGATATTGTAATGATGTTGTAATGATGATAGTGATGGTGATAATGGTGATGGTGATGGTGACGATGAGGGTGACGATGAGGGTGGTAATGGTATAATGATGCCGATGATGGTGAGGGTTGATATGGTGGTGGAGATATTTGCAATGCTGATGATGGTGACGATGATAAGAATGAGGATACATGCTACTGCTGACGATGACAATGATGGTATTACTAATGATGATGGGAATACATTGGACAATAACAAAATAAGACACGAACATGCGAATACTGACAATAATAATCCGGATAGAGATATAATATACAAAAAGGATGACATTTATTATCATTAACTGATATTGACGTGTTATTGACGTGGGTAAATATGCACAATTGAAGGAAGCAGGATTTGATAAATTTATCTCCAGAACGCCAGAAGCAACCGATTGGGGTTTGAATGAATACATTTTCATTCTTTCTCCTTTAAAATACCTATTTACTTGTTTGAAAAGACAAACTCAATCTCTCATGTCATTACACTTCCTGCTGGCTCCATTATTTGGTGACAAGCTTATGAATGACTCGAAAAATTCCCCCATGAAACTGATATAACCGCGCTCCGGTGGGCCCCGAACCAGAATCCGGCACTGCTTTATGAAATATTAGATGGATAAATAATCGACGCGTCTCATTTTTTCTTGAAAGGAAATAATCAGCTTGGATGTCGAAGCACATGTTCCATCGTGTGACAGAAAGACGGTATGATCGTAAGTGTTGTTCTAAATGAAATATCATAACAAATATTGCTTGCATGGGGCATGCAGTTTGAATTGGCGGAAGGAAGTACAACTTTCGATCCTAACTCAAGCTTTACTTTTTTTCTTTGCCTGTCTGCATATATCATTAATAATTCTTTATTTTTGTGATCGCATAAATGGCTCATACATTAAGATCGGTAGAATAAATTAAACGTTGTTTGAATTAGCCCATTAGTTTATGGAGCGCTCAGTGTCAATTTGCCTATTCTATATACAACTCACTGTAACTTTGCAAGAAAATTAACAAACCAAATGATTATTAAAAATCAATAAATGAAAATGAAAATTTTATTACATGTTTACATTTGTTTAAATTGATATGACAATAAATATACGAAAAGCAGGTTGACAGGGTCCTCCATACATCAGTGAATATATGCCCACTTAAACCTGTACTAAAGTATGCTTTTAGGACCGGCCAATATCTTTTCACTGCTAATATGTCACAGGCATTATGATAACTAGCCACGGAACCGGGGGAGAGGGATAGGGCTTGGAACTTTCAACCATTATCACCCTTTTTCCACTTTGGCCTTGACCCCCAAAAAAAAAAAAACAACAACAACAACAACAACAACACTATGGCACGTGTATGATTATTTTTTTCAAACATAAACTAATGACTTGTATGGCCCATACGCTTCTAGACCTCCTTATGATAGAGCCTCCATGTCTTCATATCATTTTGAATCATTTTCAAAATGACAAACCACTTCATTTACTTGTCTGTTGAGAGCCAGAAGGGTGTTAACTTTGTGTAAAAGTATATCAGTTAGCGGCCTTCTGGCTCCAAACAGCATTATGTTCTTTTTCTCGTAATCACGTGCTTTGTGTCGTATATTTTATGATAAAATTCTTTCATTCAATCATTTCCATCCAAGAAGGCCTTGTTATTCACTAAAGAGATTTATACACAAGCATTACAAGATTAACTTTTAAATACAGTATGCTTACTGAAACTCATAAACTAGTCCCCCCCCCCCTACAATCGAAATTCATGGAAAAGAGTTCTTGAACGTCGCCTAAAGGTAAAAAAACAAATCATCACAAAATGAAATTTTACCTTCATATAAACTAGGGCATGAACCCTTCAATTACTGGTCTAGGAGGTGGTCTGTGGTGTAGATTCATAGATTTGGGTCTGGTGTGATTTTTATGAGAACTGCACTCGAGTTTTATCATTTTATCATATGAAAAAGCCTTTTTTTCTTCATCGTATGTATTAGACTGACATACACCTATTTGACTGATAGTATGATAATTTTAACATTTTCTTGTAAAATAACTTGACTCCTAGTAGTGGAGAGTTTACATTTTAATCCATCTTTGAATCGTTCGATTGTATTGTAGAAGTATTTACAATGTTCATATTTGTGTAGTTGTACATTAATTTTACTGTACCATTTTAATGTATCAACTTTACAGAGTAATGCTGCTTCGCCAATTGGCTTCGTTTATTTCTTAATTTATTATCTATTTGAATACACCTTACGTTCTCTCGTTGAACGTTTAACAAACTAAAGATATGCAAAGGTAAGACGAAAATGGGCGTATACTGATGTGTTTATGAATCTCCGTGAGACCACAATAGTCATCAAGAAACAGAAATTACCTCAGGGCGAAATGGGGCCGTCGGCCTCTTTTGATACATTCCTGTTTATTCTAAATGTGAACCCTAGGCGGTGTATGAAATTGTTATCCGTTAGAGTATAACATGAGCTATTTCTACTTGACTGTGTTGAGGGCATAAAGTAACACCGTTCATAATCATATGTTGTGATTCATTATTGAAATAAATTCGTCGAAATTTATTCTATCTACCGACATAAGTAAATGATGGCCAAAAATATTTCAACCAGGAACATGAAGACAATTATTTCAAATGATTTTGTATGTAGCTAAATGATTTGTGAGGCGTTTTTTTTAAAATACAATTATATGCTAAAATCATGAAAATGAGACGAAATTTGCATCTCATTTTTACGCTCGTATATCGTTTAAAATAAAATTAAAAGATGAACAACGTAAGAATGAATGTAACCATTAAATACAGAAACAAACCGGTATTATATTCATGTATGTAATCATTGATCTTACATTCATTTGATGCAAAAAGGAAATTCAAGTCTTTTAAATCGTAAATATAGGCATTATCATAATCCTAATCGAAATTAAAATTTCAAAAAACAACACATACATAGGGAAATTCAAACGAAAGAAAGGTGGATAAAGGAAAGTTCGGGAGTGAAATCGTGAGAAATTGAAATATGGAATGATAAAGAGACATAGCGGGGGAAAGGGGGCGATGAATGAAACATGAAAAGGCCGACGGAAATTAATTCAGCATTCCTGAGTTATTAGCCTGAGGGTGGAATGCCCGCTGTAATATACAGTGATAAACATCATGAATACGGAAATGACAGCATCAATTTATACCGCAAATTGCACCGACATCCAGGTGTAAAATTGGCGCGTAAATGGCCTTCACCTGAGAGCTTACCTTCAGATCGGTGTTTCAAAGGGAGAGAAGGAGGAGGGTGGGATCCCACAATAGGGACTGAATATGGAAGATAGATGTAATACATATAAACGTATATCATAATTACTTCTTTCGTGTTTTATATTAACTATCAATGAGATATGGATCTCCATTTTGTCCGTTCGGGAAAAAAAATGCTTAGACATGTACATCTTCATTTTATAACCAAACACCACATTCATCTCTCTCGCACTCTCTCTCTCTCTCTCTCTCTCTCTCTCTCTATCTCTCTCTCTCTCTCTCCTTCCCTCCTTCTATTTCCCATTCTGTCTAAACCTCTCTTATCTTCCTGTTCATCTTCGTTATCTCCTTTTTTCCTATCTCTCCAAACTCTTTGTTTTATCATCGTCATTCGCCTCCTCATAATTTGTATCCTGAATCATCATCATTATCATTATCATCATCATTATCATTATCATCATCATCATCATCATCATCATCACTGTTAACATAATCATCGTCATCATCATCGTTAACTTCATCATCATCACCATCGTGAACATCATAATCAACAGTACTGTCAAAGTCATTCATATCTACACTCATAGTCATGCTACTCGTACTATACCCAGAGAAACCATTTTCCTGTCCCAACCTCTACTCCATCTTTCCCTCTCTCTCCAACTCTCTCTCTCTCTCTCTCTCTCTCTCTCTCTCACTCTCTCTCTCTCTCTCTCTCTCTCTCTCACTCTCTTTCTCTTTTCGACAATGTCAATTTGAATCTCATCAAGTTTCCTGTTCAGTACTTACTGCACCCTAAGGTCGGCGTCGTCGTCGTCGTCGTCGTCCTTCTCCTCGTCCTCCTCTCCTGGTCCTCCTCTTACCTCCTCCTCTTCCCCCACCTTTTACTCCCCTACTCCTTCTCCTCCCATATATAATTGGCTGGCCCAGACATGCCAGGGGCACGGGGAGTTTAACCCTAGGAAAAATCGAATCTACCTAATGAGTGAAGAAAAAAATGGAGGGGAAAAAAGAACTCTCCCTCCCCCCCCCAGTGCATTTTTTTTTAATACACACCCCTTAAGTATCTTCTTTCTTTTCTTTTTGTTTAATCCCCAGATGGTCAGATTTGTTGTTCCCCCCCCCCACCAACTTGCCAGAAAATCATTGATCCGCCTCTTTAATAGGTAATGAAACTATTTCAGAAGCTTCAACTTTGTCACATTAAAGGTAATATTTGACAATCATTTTTTTTCTCCATATTTTTTATTTATTTTTATTTGCAAAAAATTAACAAACATATATTCAAGGTAATTTACATGTATAATATATATAAAATTGACTACTCAAGATACAAATATTTGTTGTACTGTTGAGTTCACAGAAGACAAACATATTTTCAATAATGTATTTCTGATGTTCATGGAAAAAAAGGAAAAACAATACAAAAGACACATAATTATTATCGTTTGATTATTGGGCTATACAATTACATTATTGTGACCACTGCTAATGATTTGGAAAATATATCTCATTGATTTGGAAAATATATCTCAGAAAATATATCTCATGATTTGCAAAATATATTTCAATGATTTGGAAAATATATCTCAATGACTTGGAAAATATATCTCATTATATTTTACTATCATGCTATCTTACACAGTGTCATTGCCCTGTCCTGGTTTTCATCAACAGTGTTCATACCCTGTAACATGATAAGTTATAATATATTTGTACATAATCATGCATGATTGTTTATTTCAACCCAATATTCATATTTCTTTATTTTCCTTTTTCTCCTTCTTCCTCGCTTTCTTCTTTCTCTCTCTTGTTCCTTTTTTTCTCTCTTCCTTCTTTCTGTTTTCTTCCTCTTCTTTCTCTCTCCTTCCTTTTTCTCTATTTTTCTCTCTCTCGTACTCTGTATTATTTACATACGCACATCCACACACAAACCCACACGCACGCACCCACGTACACATAACAACTTTCAAATGTATTCTACAGACTTTTCTTCTCTCCGTCAGTGTCTCCTTCTTCCGTCTTTATTTATTTGAACTAAAATAATCATAAACTTGAGAATAAGCATGAAAGATGGACCATCTTGTCCGATTAATACCCATTTATATGATTGATCATGGTTGTGGTTTTAGAAAAAATACATCCTCCATCTTTCTTGTAACTGGATGCCGAGTACCGTGTTTGGGATCGCATCCCGATCAATCAAGGTTGCTATGGTTACTACCGTCTGCAACACGTTTAGAAACACAATAATTCAATATCTATGCCGTGTTTCTTGTATCTTGCAGACTTGTTGAAAGTATATTTTGACTGTTATGGGAATAATACAAATAATTAAACATTATTAAGTGTGATCCAGTGACAACTCCCATGGACCTCAGAGAGTGTTAGTGACCACAAATAAGTCATCTTTAAGGAACCGAAAATGCGCCATTTTCGGTTCATGCTTCGGTAGAAGGTGCCGATTTATTACAACGTCAACAAGACAATAAATATTCTCTCTTATCTTGTGAGGAATTCTTTCTTTCACGTTCAAGAGTAAAGAGCAGATCTCTTTCTATATTTGACTTTCACATTTGATTCATGATGTCCTGAGTAATGAATATCACACCTTGTCGTGTAAGCAATTCTAAATTGTCTTTGATCAGTAGGTCGGTTCTTATCTATTAACATTCCACTGTAATACTTGCTCTTCAGTGACGCAAAACTTATATTCCACTAGAACCGTCAGAAAGAAAGCTCGACTGAATCTATCATAAAATTCTTTCGAAGCTATGTCCTCCTTTACCGTGGTTATTCATGAAAAGTGAATAACCTGTAGTAACTCACTTTCAAACAATGTTTAGGCAATGGTGGATTCGAAACCAAAGAGCTTCTCACGGTATTTGAAAATTGCGGTTAACTTGGAGGTCAACCAAGAAACGGCACACTCGATGAATCTGTGTAATTGTTTTCTTTTTAATATGATATAATTCATTAACAATTTTCTTCATATATAAAATGCACTTAATGGCGGGGGGGGGTGTCTAATGAACTTTGCTTTCGGCCCGAACATTAAGTGACATAATTATATTGCTGAAAATGAGTACACTTTAATCGGGTTATTTGTATCCACTATTTTCATTTGCCAGTTTCCCCTCGTTTCTTCTTGGATATAGAAAATCTTAAAATGTATAACGACCTCTATTCCCTACCAAAAAAATACAATCATTAGTAATGTGATAGGCCTACCTATAGTAAAAATGATTTATGGAAATGATCGAATTATTTCGATGATTATCAAACTAATGATTTGAATAATGATAAATGTAATGACTGTTGGTGAGTTCTGTGGCACACGGGGAATGTCATGTCCCTTGCAAAACCAAATCTGGCAAAATAATAAATTGTGCAGAAATATTTGTGTTCGTTGTGCCAACATTTTGAAGTAAAACGTGATAAAAATTTTTTTGGGGGTAATTGTTATTGTTTATCAAACTTGTGCCCCTGTCCTGTTGGAGAAACATGGGTCAGTCAATGATGACGATTACCCCAAAAACTTTGACTGTGGTGATGATTAATTATAGTGATGAAGACATCAATGACAATGATGGTTGAAGCAGTAGATATCTAGGCAAATGTACAGAAGATTATCGTGGAAGATGCTAATGGCAACAGGGATGGCAACAGAGAGACAAAAAGTATAATCAAGAAGAAGACAGTATAATGACAACAAGTTTAACGAAATTTTAATTTTAAATTAGAATATGAAAGAAGGAGGGAGGTCAAGACGATGGTGAGGATGTTCTAACTTTACGTTAATCCTAAGAAAGCAAGGTCATGATTGTAAAGGCTTGTTCATACATGGCGCGGTACGTCAGCAGCCTATGGACCTACGACTTGAAGTCATACCCAGAGACTTAACGCTTTGACTTGTATCCGAACCCGGGACCTTTCAGGTCACGCAACCAGTACTCTAGTTTATGCTACCGAGCAATTATGCCTCCTTAAAATACAACAACAAAGTGAAAAGACATTCAAGAAAATATAAGCTTACAATGTTTTAGACTTGTATTCGAACCTGGGACCTCCCTGTTAGGAGGCCACTGCTCTATCGCGCCCCATTATAAGGACAAAAACAAAGTGAGAAGACATCAAGGCAATATAAAAGTATAGACTCGTATTCGAACCCGGGACCTCCCTGTTATGAGACCACTGCTCTACCACTGAGCCACCATGCCTCCTATAGAGACAAAAAGAAAGTGAGAAGACATTCAAGACAATGAGTAAAAGGAAATAGAAAGCAGGTAATGGAAGTTCCAAGAATGTGAAAGGAAGAAGATGTTGAAACAGAGGGAGCTGTCGGATGCGACATGTCTGCATGGGAGATATATTATTGTGGAGTAAGGTGAGGTATTTCTTTCGCTTCTTTTGAACTGTCTGTGATCGAGAGTATTGTGAGAAGATTTATAGAGCTGTTTGCTGATGGCAACGGTAATAACCCATCATCAACATCTTCCATACGCCATCTTTTAAAGCTGCACTCGCTCTCTCTTCAAATTTCATCAATCGTATTTAAGATGCTTTTAGATTATATCAATGGCTACAGGTTTAAAAGATGGTCTCAAACTTTCTTTTTAAAAAATCATGAAAATTAATTCTTCTAATAAAATTATTAAGTATATTATATTATTCTAATGGTTAAGGTGGAAATTAAGGTATTCAATTGCTATTGATACAAAAATATTTTTATGAGGATAAATACAGATTGTTTTACAGCAAACAGAAGATGCAAATCATGACATGACGGATGAACTGACATGACGATCATGTGAAGTTTAAGAATGGTGACATTTTCAATTCATGTAATTTCAATTGAAGTAACAACAATTCATTTAACTTGGAAACCCGTTGTTATGAATAAACACGATACAATAAATTCAAATCAGCTATTTCAAATTAAAAAAAACACATATTATATTGTTATTAAATTTACACCAGGCTAATATCACCTTTAATGGTAAGAAGACAATGTTTTATGACAACGCAATATTGTTTACATGTCCTTGTCGAATCGAATCCAAGATGCTACTTCGCATTTTTTGATGATTTTAGACGGTGGTCTCGTTCTCTCCTTCAGATTTTACTTTCAATGTTCACTGTCCTAAATGCTCTCTTCCTCTCTCTCTCTCTCTCTCTCTCTCTCTCTCTCTCTCTCTCTCTCTCTCTCTCATTCCACTCACTCCCCTCTCCCTCGCAACAGATCAACACATTTCATCGTTGTTTATAACGTCAACTATTTAACTCGTTGGTGATGGCGTTAAATCATGAGTCCCCCGTGCTGTTGGTAACAGTATCCCCTACCAGATATGTCCATTTGATTGGCATGTATATACAACCCGGTCGGGAAATACCTCACCAAATACATAGCAGAGCAAAAGATGAAAACCAGACAAGCGAAACAACTCAAAATAGATAGATGGAAAAAGAGAGGAAAAAGTCACTTTCACTTTAACAAAAATTTAAGTAAATGTATCATGTCAAGTTGGAGTTGTTTGTGCAGCATAAAATGTTGGAAAACATCAGTATCAACACAGACATTAATCAAACTGAATATTGTCTATCGTTATAAATAAGCATTGCACTTACCCATATGATTCCTATACTATATATCATTAAAACATTTCCATATTTATTAAAGGATAATTGTTTTCACGTGATTAAGAATTTATTATAAAAACATCAGTCGTTCGACTGAAAAAGCATCATGCTGACCTTTTAAAATCACTATTATTTTGATACAAGATCAACAAACGAAAGATGAAACAAAGTAGGTGACAATTCTAATTTACGAATCGTAATTAATCCGTAAAGCCTTTAGTGGACCATAGAATGAGAAGCATCGATGGGTAAAAATAAACAAAACTACACTGTCAGTCAGCAAAGAGGGCGACATCACTTTATGTGAAATTTGATACACTGGTCCCGAAGCATCAGAGCAATGCTTCCAATCCATTGATTGCATGAACTATTGTCGAGTCTCCTTCAAAGGGATTAAAACAGACCCATTTTCACCTCATCAGTCTCCTTCATTGTCTATAAAGTAAAATACTTCTCCTTGGTCTACCCCGTCTTCCTATGTTTTTCCTTGATAAATTTGATATTTGCCCTTTTGATTAGGTTAAATCTTTTTTTCCCTTTCTTTCATAGCCTTTTATATCTCTGATAGAATAACGGCAAATCTTTCCTTCTGAAATTTATATTATTCATTCATTTCCTGTTTTTTGAATACATAAATTTATCCATTCTACCCTTCTTACTAACCTCGAACGTGCCATAAGTTTAAACTGTAAGGAGCTGCGAAGTACTGAAGAAAAAAAAATCGTAGCAGGGGGGAGGCACGATCTGTTGACATAGGAAACATTCGCGTGTCTAGCGATGCAATGTATGTTTCATATAAATCTTCTCCTATGCTGAAAATGTTCTTTTCTTTATATCCGCTCCTCGCAAGTGTAATTTAATATGTCTGATTCCATACATGCCAGCTCCTGAAGAAATTTCAATGATGGAATTTCTATTTGTAAGTGGTATCATGACCAAAGTGTTTAATTTCACACAATGTCACATTTCAGTACCTGTAGTACCTGTTTAGCTTTCCTTTGTGGTTGAATATATTCTCTTTCTATTTCATTTTATTGTTGTTGCATTTTTACTATCTTGAATAGGCAATATATATCTTAAAATTTTCCACAGAACTGTGGTCTTTTTACTCATCTTTGTATTATGAAATTGTAAATATTATCGCTTAATTATCGCTTAATGGAAAAAAAGATACGACAAAGGAAAATCTTAAAAACGTAAAGTATAAACAGTGCTTTTCTTTAAATCTGGCAATGATGTCCGAAATTAAAATGCTGAGGATGGATATCTACTATATGGAGAAAAAAGGCATGAGGTTATTTTAAACCTTAGGGGGAAAAAAGATATTTAAAATGTCACTAATTAAATGAACCTACTTTACATTTCTTGAACAACATTAATGTGCAGGGTTTTCTTATTGGGCAACATGTTCTAATATCATTGTGAAATGTGCTGAATGTGTAGTTAACGCTTTAAAATAAGCAAATGGTAGCTTCAACAGGTGGGGATATTATTCCCTTTATTAATGCCTCGAGGTTTGGAACCAGAGCCCTATAGTAATTCGGAGTAGTAGCAAGTCGTTGAACCTTCCTAACTCTTTGTTCCAATTGTAAACCTATGGAGACAGAATAACACATGCAAGAAACGAAGTGAGGCGTGTGAGAGAGAGGGTGGGAGAAGCCAGTGAGGGAGAAGGATAAATACAGGGGAGAGACTGAGGAAATAATAGATAGTGTGCATGGAGGAGAGAGAAGAGGATGAGGGAGGAAAAGGCAGGGAGAAAGGAGGGTAGAAGGGGAACAGCAGGGGAAGGAGAGAGAGAGAGAGAGGAGGAGGGGGAGGGAAGATAAAGAGACAAACGCAAAATGTGAAAGATATAGAGAGCGAAAGAGAGAGGGTGAGAAAGAGAGACATAGAGAGAGAGAGAGGGGGGGTGAGAGAGAGAGAGAGAAACAGAGACAGGCAAAGAAAGAGAGAGAGTGACAGACAGAGACAGAGACAGAGACAGAGCCAGAGACAGAGAGAAACAGAGAAAGACAGAGAGACAGAGAGACGGAGAGAGAGACAGAGAGACGGAGAGAGAGACAGAGAGAAATTGGTGGGAAAAGAGAGGTTACAACAAACAATAGAAAGGAGATTGTTGATGTTGGTTGACTTTTATTGTTTACTTTCTTTGAAATTTTGAGAAAGCAAGTGCTCTCTAAAACAAGGGGACCTATGGCATAAAGCTTGAAGGATGACGTATGGGGATTTCTGTACTTTTAATTTGATGTTTTTTTAAACATTATGGAACATCGTTGTATTCACACACGTAGTATGTGACAATACTGTTCAATATTGTTTATGTTTTAATTATAAATATACAAAAACCTGAATGATATGTAAATCGTTCCATTTTCACTGATTGATGATAATAAAGGATATACTAACTTTATATTTACCTTTTCATTTAGTAAAAAGGAGAACAAATAATTAAACGTTGGTGAGCGTATCACTTAGTTAGCTAGATGTCTATCTCTATGACGTCATGGTACTTCATAAAACACAGTTGATCTCAATGATGATATTTCAGTTTTACTTCGTTTTACCATTATTT
This sequence comes from Mesocentrotus franciscanus, assembly GCA_037976565.1. Lineage (NCBI taxonomy): Eukaryota > Metazoa > Echinodermata > Echinoidea > Camarodonta > Strongylocentrotidae > Mesocentrotus > Mesocentrotus franciscanus. The sequence continues at coordinate 6,206,069 of CP137669.1, read as the reverse complement.
GGTGTCATAAGCAACCTTCACTTATTTTATTACTTGGGGGGGGGGGTAAATTGTATGATATTCTAGAATGGTACGATATTGTAACTCTTGCGTGATGTCACATTAAGATTTTCACGTCAGCCTTGTCTACCAATAATAATGAATACTATAGCCATGTTGATTTAAAAATTGTTGATTTTTTAGAAATGGAGACAACTTTCTATACGCCCACATGCATAATTTTATTTTTCATGCATGCAAACTTGATTTTGGACCTATGAGTTATAATTTTAAAAGTTTCTTTTTTGTCAAAATGGTAGTCAATCTCAACCAAGTGACGTTTCATATAAGTGCCAATCGCTGATTTTCAGGCCATATGTAGAAAATATGTGTTCGTTTGAAACATGTTTTAACCATGTACCTCTATACTCAGATGAAACGGGTATACGGATGCCCCCCTGATGTGCTCCGACGGTGATTAACTTCTCATTGCATCCGATTCTACTGTTCCATGTTCCCACGTTCCAATTTGAGTGAAGTCTGTCGAAGGGGTCAGTCTACAGCTTGGGGAAGAAGGTGCACAGGTATTTGGTATACGGATCTTGAAGACAACTGAATTTTAAAGATAAGAGATTCAGAAGGACTTGCGACCTAGCCGGGTAAAGACATAACTCGGTTTTTACTGTTCTCCTGCGAGCGAGGTTGTCACATAAAAGAGTTGCGGCATGTCACCGCACAGCACGCAACTCCCGTGTGTTTGTATTATCCATTAGTAAAAGTACACAGGGAGATAGTTATATGGCGATGACTATTGACGGAACTACCCGCTGAACCGCAAAAAAAGTGACGTAGTCACTCCACAATCAACCAATCACAGAGCACTAAGTAGGCGGAGCTTCGTCCCTAACTTTTTTCACCTGACTCTTTCTCTCTCGCATCTAACCCATTAGTTTTCTATCCTACTGACTTCCAGCTCGGGAGTTGAAATGTATCAAAAGGCAGAATATTCAGTGAGCGTGTAAGGCCGCGAAACAATATATATCTAGCCAGGCCAGGCAGGTTTTAATCTGTACAGTTCTCAACCATTGACGATTCAAACTTGGATCAGCTATTTGTCCAAACATTGTGATTGATTTTGTCCAATTTATTCGCAACCCGCTGATTTGTTTCTTTCGTTTGGTGATGTGATTTTGGAACGGCCTTGATCTTGTAATCTTAAGCTCCAGTCTTTGTGTATTTTAAAGAAAATTTAATATCTTGAATGACTTGAGGTTAACGATTGTTCGAAGGCACGGGAAGCGCGTAATTTTTGACAGTTTCCATCCGTCTGACAACTGACAGGAGTTGACGAAATAAAGGACAGTTTCACTTTTCGATCTTATAGTCGATTCTCAAGAAGAATTGTCAGTCGACGGGCTAAAGGGTTTTGTGTTGGCTAATATTTCCGACTTGGCATGGTTGATATCTCCTTGATACGCACATGGGTCTTGTCGAGAGCAGACATACACTGAGCTGATGTCGATTCTAAGCGGGCTTGAATGACATGAGGATGGCTCTAAAACGGGGGGCATTCCCTCCTCTTCCTTCTACTCTCTTCTCTATGAGCAGCGTGAGAACTCGGAAATTGTAGTAGCATTGCTGATTCTTCTCTTCATTCTAATACCTCAGCCCAGAGGCCCCCGCGAATTGTGTCGAATCTTACTACTTTCTCTCTGCGTCGAGAGAGTAGGTTGAATGCACATGGATGTAGACTGGCCATGTAGGTGCATCGCTTCGCTCGCTATACATCAAAGGTCTCAGCTAACGTCGCCGGGGCTAGTCACTTACCTTGCCCTACACGACAAGAAAAGTTGTCAAAAAACGTTTGTTTCAATATTTTTACTATCTACTGTAACTGTCCGCCTACCGAACGTTTATGGACGCAGGGAGGACGTGGAAAACATTTGAAGTTATTTGATTGGCATGTGTACATCGCTTTGCTCGTGGGAGTGTGTATTTAAGGTCTGCCTGTGGCGCATGCCTGCGGTTAATTGACTGTTACACCTGGGCTTACCTGTGACTCTCATCATAATCATCATCATCATCAACATCGTCATAAAGCAAGGCTAACAGGCAGGGTCGCCCGTGCGCTCATAATTATTTGGTTGAACCAAACATCGTCCAATGCCAGTTCTTCTCAAGCCACTTACGGACTTATAGCTTGGATTTTACTCCCGATACTAAACAGACCACTGTACCTTCGACCATCGCCCCCGTTCTGGGGGACTGACAGTGCTACTGGAACCTGTGCAAACTCCTTGCGAAGTTACCATAAACACACTGTCATACCAACCTAATATTGAAGACCTAATCCCACTTTTGGACTATCATTTTATTCGCACCACGGTAAGCAAACTTGTTTTGTTGTTCGTTAACTGTTTGATTTAACCAATGCAATTATTTATGTTGTATTGACGTATATATACATTATCTTATCAGATTGAGTTAGAACCCAGTGAAAGGTCTTCATCTATACATTATCCTAGATACCCTGGTGTGAATAATAATTCTACTGAATTTATTTCATTTCCTTTTCGGATGGTGACTGAGAATCTCCGGCTTCTAAAATATGACGCGCACTCTTTTCAGTGATTTATCATGTAAAGTACTTATTGCATTTCCATGACTTGTTCAGACTGGATTGAAAGTTCAGCATGAATCAGTAATTCAATTTAGTTGGAAATAGTGATTTATTCTCGGATTATTTCAGGTTTATTTCAACATTAATGTTCTTGATATAGTGTATGGTTTGTTTGCAAATTTCATGTAGCAGCTTTTGTAACTTGTACGGAAATGAGGCAATGTCACCATTGTTATAGCTGGAATGTGTATGAATAATAATGATATTAGAAGGTACGCAGACGTGGTTAATAATGGAAGCTTACAACATGAAACAGCTGTACCATTCAAACACTCATCACCGGGATGATTGTTGCGAGAAAATTAAAGAGTGAAGGGGGGTTGAAGTAGGGCATGTCCATCTCAGTCATTGTACATAGGCAAAGCCTGCTCCAGCCGCAACTCAGTAGCTGGCAGACGACGGACCGAGAGCCCGGTAATCTATGAGTTCATTTCCTCTCCAGCAATCAAAAAATCTTACTCATCCTGCGTTTTAACACACTCTACAAGCTGGCAATTGTGACCTATTGTAACAGATTTATTGGACACCCTTTTCCACCCGTCAGTTTTTTCTTCGCTCTTTTCACGAGCCTCAATCAGTGCTGAAAAGCTGGCACAGACTGGCTAATAGCGCTATTACATCTTACCCATTGAATCTGCGCTTAGTCCAGACAGGGAGCTTTATTGTGATTGTCTGGATTTGCCGTTCACAGATTCGCACTGTATTTTAAGATTATACATATTCCTTATGGTCCTGTTTTTCTCCCTGTTTTCCATATTTTTGTTTCAAGCGATAAACAAAAATTGAGTTTTGACAATATGGAGGGGTAATTCCGATAAGATACTGCAAGCAAACCTGATACAGGTGTAAAGATGTTCTCATACCGGTTGAGAGATTGTAGAGCAGGTATTTTGCCCACAAGATGTATCCATTCGGCAGGTGTATTACCCGGGATCAAACCAAAAGTCCCCGGATAAGTCTCCGAGTGAGGGAGATTTAGACGAAGAGAGGGGGGCAAAAATTCCGATGGATGAACAAATAAATAGCTCATCTCCAATTCGAGGGGGAGAGGGGAAAATGTCGGCTTTCCTTCAAACAGGCAGGTGTGCTTGTATTGGAGTAGGAAATAAAGGTCTGTCTCTCTCCCTCTCTCCTCCTACCATCTTGGTCGGCAACCATCGTCGGGACGGGGAGATGAGTGACAAGCGGGCAAAAGAGGAGAGAGATGGATGCTGAAAATCGGGGCAGAGTTTGGAGAAGCATCTCCTTACTCAAATAAACGTTTCATCGAAAACGTTATTTGTCAGACCTGGGTCGACCCGAGTGGAGCGGTGCGTGAGTGTGGCTTATGAAATTGTGGGGGGGGGGCACGGGGATGGATGAGTTCATAGGGAATAAAATGTCCGGGCAAAAACCCAATTTCACTGACATCTAGGGGTCAATGTAAATCATCGGCAGACTTACCGAGGAATAAAGAGTCTGATTGCCGCCTAGCTGTCGTCCCCACCTGCGAACTGCGATGGTTTATGTATACTACCAAATGGGGGTTCGTGTGTGCTCGCTGGAAGATGGAAAAACAACGCCGGTGATGCCTGCTATGGCGTGAGAGTTGGGGAAAGGGGAAAAAGTGTGTCAGGTGCATGGCGCACCTGAGTGCCAACGGACTCCCTCACAAAAATACCTGGGTATTCGATTTCACTCTGTTACAATTAAAAGTCGAGAGGGGCTTTTTTCGTCTCTTTTTGGCCTGTATCATCTGGGGATTTGTGATTCGCTATAAAAACTCAGCAAGGACTTTCCCCCAGGTGTAGAGGTAGTACCAGTGGTGCTTAAACTACGGAGGTGTTGAACGCAGAAAATGTAAATTGGTAACCCTACACAAGACATTTTCGTCTCCGCGCCTTCTTCGCTTTCCGTGCCCGATCGCGTTGGTTGAATTCAGAGCTGTTGAAATCGTCCAGTCATTGACGAGCTCAAGTTTTGTTGATAGGAAAAACACCGGTTTAATAGCATCGTATTTGAATTACTCAGAAAATGTTCAGTTGGGGTTATTATACGAAATGTGTATGACTCATTCTAGCATGTTGCTAACTTTTGATACAGCACACTGGGAACTTCTTATGGGAACCGAATCACAACAGTCATGTTGGTTGCATTTACGTATCTTCAAAATCTCATTTCCCCTTTTTCCTTACAGAGAACATATTTCATTTTGGCCGAAAAAAAGATGTATAGTAGGCCTAGTACATCTTAGAATTCATAAATAAGACGGTAGGCTAGCGTGATGAATGTAATATCTGACATTAACTGATACCAATGCATGGCAGAAAACTTTTTGTCTTATCCAGTAAAGCCCTCTTGAAACACAATAGCACTTGCAAAGCGTAAACGTTAATTGCAATTCTTAGGGACTCGGGTGGGAAGGGGGTTTAGTCCAGCAACACCCCGAAGCCATTGACCATGACAATGGGGCTACTGTCCTCTGAACTCCGTGATTACATCGTCCACTGAGCACATTCAACCACAGGTGGCGAATGGGCTTTTTTTTTCTATCACGTTACAGTTACTTACAGTGTCCCGGGCATTATATTACATCACAATGAATGGTCGGGACTAAAGGCCTAGTCAATTCAAGTTTGGTGCTGAGATACAGAAGAAAAACCAACGCATAGTTTGTAACACACGTCTAGCTACGGGGGAAAGAGTAGTCAGGCTAGACTGCGTGTCTCCAACGGCTCGCTTTCATCTACCAGACTTGTCAATTACAAAACAAAAGGGGGGTCTTTCATTACCCCCTATGCACTCCTCCACTACACAACTGCACCACATATCAAGTTCACGTCTATAACACGGGCCATATACAGGCCTACCATATATACAGGGTAATACGAGTCGCGCAAAATGATTGCTATTTTTATGACCAATTTCAAATTGCGTTGATATAAAAATTCCTTTGATAAGATTCCGAAAATGGTAAGGGTACGGTGTATGCTATCGATAGATTTAGTACTCTTATCATCAAGAATCCCTCCCGCGTATTATATAGCCTTGATCCTGACACGACTTCATAGCTCTTATAATATGGTTTACAATTATAATAACCGACATAAAATGAACTGTATGATAACACAGCAGTCCGGCTTCATTGCACCACTATTCCATTATCTCGAGCAATAATAAAACTATTCTCATTATTTGACAGTAAGCCTAACTAGTTTGGATATGATTATAATGACTTTGTAGTTATTTGGCGCCTGTTCCATGATTTACACCCCTTTTTTTTCATTCTATGTATCTAGACTTTACACAAATCAATGTTTAATCGTAGTTTTGTTTAATAAGGTTAAATTGATTTGGAAGCATAAGATCTTATCTACAGTACTTTGTTTTCTCTTACCACTATGCTTTTCCTGGTTAAAAACACGAACATGTTTGCTGTCTATACGTGTCAGATGAGATGTAGACATACAATATGAATATTACCACTGAGGGTAAATTGTTTAGAAATTAGTTGATTTTGTTGTTGTTAATGTAACCATATTTTGTACTACTTTTACTGGATATTCACATTGTTAAATACAAATATATCCCCTACCAATTCACCTTGTCTCTGTGCATCTGCATTGAATGTTTCATGTTTCACTTCTTTTGCTCAATTCACATACGGCCCGTCAGTAATATGGATTGGAGTATAGGAACGTATCTGTATTCATATAACAAATTCAATGTAAAATCAGTTTAGTCTAACTTCTGTGACTTAGTAACATATTCCTAAAAGTTGTTTTCTGATAGTCCATCAAATCATTTGACGGGAAGCGCCACCCGCTCCCTGTCTTTATACCGCCCTCCATGTTTTACCTGTTGACCCGGAGGTCGAACCACCGCCGAAGATTTATTCCTTTCCATCTTTCTAACCAAGATGATGAAAAGGAAGGAGGAGAGAATGAGTTTCTTTGGGCCGGGTCCACTTACATGTCAGGTGAGACGTGATGCTAGTGGAGCGGTATGCACACCTGACTTCCATTTCTTTTATTAGCATCTTCAGCTTCATCTTCATCTCCCCAAAGATCCTCCAACTTTGGGGAGTTCTCGATCAGAAGAATAACAACCATGCCAAAACAGGTAGATTTAAAAGTTATTACACTTTAATGGAACGTATGAAATATTAAATTATTTGTTGCCTTCGGCGTGGCTGGCATCAGTTTATGCCTTGTTTATCTTAATAGCGTTCCGTGCTTCCCCTCGAGACCAAACAGAAACCTGGAGCAGAATCAGGGAGTTCAAGAAAAATACAGAGGCAAGACAATTTCGGCCCTCGCAGATCGTGTTCTGTTTATGTCCTTTGACAAACTTTAGATGGATGAGAGCGAGCAGAGAGTCCTACTTAATCGAGACTGCATAGAGTTATTGGAAATGAAATGTGGTTCAAGTATTCCCTCATCCCGCTTGACAAAGTTTTTGATTCATTTTTATCTTTGTTAAAGATACTATGTCCCTTTTGCAGCCAACATCAAATTCTGTAGAACTTTGCAGGAATTATGAATATGTCATGTATGTCCTATCTGTGAAATTTAAACGTTAGCAGTGTCCTAATATTCAAATTATGCAAGGAAACCCGTTTACTTGCTAGACTTCACTGTCAGACACTATTGAGTGACTGACTGACTTTTTCATCTTTGGTAATAACATACATAAAATGAGCTGTAAAGGGTACATGAGCATTTGTCTACATCAATAACCCACTTCTTGTAATGGCCAAAATTAAACTGATTGAATCTTTGCGCAGCATAAAACGTACAACCATTCGGTACAATGGTCTGAAAAATCAGACTATTACTTACTGGCTCTATAGCTCCTAAGTCGATTCGACAACTAATAGTCGTTATTTTCCCACTTAAAGACATTTTCAAGCCCCCTTTTTTAGGGAAGTTCTAAATTAGTATTGTCTTTCAAATGCCGTTGGAATTTAACCTTTTCATTTTTTTGGCCTGCAAATGGGACATAGTACCTTTAAGAGAGAGAGAGAGAGAAAAAGTTCAAAGAGACATAATAAGATGAATAATTTTTTTTTACATTACATTACAAACCATGTCCCGAATATTTCCACAAATCATATCTTATTATATACCAATAACATTTTTTTTAAAGTATAAGAAACTAACAGGGAGAAGGGATGTATACAGACACTATAGTTAAGAAGTCAATCCGTTTTTCTTAAACAAGGTTCGTTTATTGAACCGATCGACAGCTTCGTGATAGGACATTATATTTAAAATAGGGTAGTTTTCCTTCATGCAGTGTAATGCAGTGATATAAGCCTATTTTCAAAAGAGTAACCATGATATTACTCAGAGCTGGACGTCTATTTATGATGTGTTTATGATATGGAATTTATCGTTGACATTAAAATATCAAAGATAATTCACGTTAACATAAGATGGCAGCATATAATGTTAAACAAAAATTGTTTGTCTAAACCCTTTCTTTCACATTTGGATGGAATGTGTTGTCATGGATGTGTGTTTGATAGAGGATATTGTGTCTATTTTTTTTTCAGTCACCTGTTTCGGATGTCTGAAAAATCATAAATTATTGACTGACGTCATTTCGGTCCATTTATTCATTGAGGGAGAAAGTACAGTATATTTGATGAAATTGCTACCTTCCTCACTGAAAATAAGTGTGAGGTGTGGAAAGCGTTTATGAGGCAGGTATGAATATTTTTTTTTTCTTGAAAAATAGACATACCCATGATCAAAGTTGAAAATAAAGGACATTGGTGATGAAAATACACAGATATTGTATGATTTGGTATATCTGCGATTTCTCATCCTCCCTTCAGCCGCCCCTCAAAGCAGAAATTATTTTAAATTAGTAGTTGATATTTTTGCGGCAGTTCGCAGACTGCCAAAACAGTGATTTGCACAGAGAAATAGGGGAAAGTGAGTTGATATTGATGATATATGATATATTTATTTACAATGATGGTGGACTAATGGACTATTACGTCGTTTGCTCTGCTCCCAACGATCTTGTCTTTGTCTATCTTTCTTAGGAGAGTGGTCATTAGTTTGCGTTTCCTCTGAAACACAATGAGAGACATCTTAAATTGGTTTGTTATTTCCTATGTATTAAAGCTTTACTTTCCTATCATTATCTATATTATAAGAAAATACTCCTCTAAATTTGCTATCCTTTTCCCGAAGTTTTCTCTATCACTCTCTGTCCATCTTTTCCTTTCTATTCTCCTCATCCTTTTCTCCAGTTCCATTGTTTGCCATTCGAAATGAAGATGTCTTATTTGTTGACTTTAACAACGGAAGGAAGTAGGAACACGCAATGGAACCGTTGACGCAAATTCTTTTTCATTTTCTTTTTCTCGGTCGATCGCGTACGAAAAAGATGACATGTTCATACCAGATAGTTGAGAGTTATGCACCAGTTATCCACAATGCACCGCCATTTTAAATCCCAACCCGTATAAGACCGCCCTAGAATAACCTAGCCGTCAGCTTAACACACCGTCAAGCAACACGGCTCATAAGGCAGAAAGAGAAAAGAAGGGTGAAAAGGAACGGAGGGGAAACAACTTTCAAACTCTTATTTACGAGGTATCAACAAAAGAAGAGATTAACCGTGACGGCCGGAGGGGCTTTCTATCAATTCCCTTCTTTACCAGAATTACAAGAAAAAGCAAAAAGGAAAACTGATCGCCCGTGCTTAAAGAGCTCAGCTATATCCTGTCGAGTATTCGATCTCACTGTTGCGTAGCATGTTTTCGCGTTACTTTCCTAGATCCAAGTGGTACCATCAAGAAAGAATCAGTAAATCATCTAAATCTTCTTCTCATTTTAAGAGAACACAACTAATATAACTTTAATCAGAAGCAGAAATGTACCACATTGAAGCAATCATTGCTAAAGTTATAAAAGGGATAAATCGTTATCAATATGATCGTTTGCACCCCATCTGTCGACCTACTTTCCAGTTACAATGATTTACATGATTTATTTCATCACCAGTGAATTTCTTTATCATCAGCTTCACTTAATCCATCACATAGTTGTTTTTAAATTTGTTATTTCCAGTGTATCTACTTTAATACGAGAAAGGTCCAACACATCCCATTACACTTTTTTCTGTGAACCATATTTTTTCTATTGTGACGTCATTCGCTATGTGGAATCTTCTCATCTACCTTAGATTACACGGATGTGCTATCCCCTCCACACAGGAAATCTAACTCCAAGATCTGTAAACATATGGCATCTTAAATTGGCAATACATCGAACGTCATGTCTTCATCAGTTCAAGATGCAATACATTGTTCAAGAATTTAAGCCCATGACTTTCTAAGATCGACAGTACCATGAGTTTACCCGTTAAATACTTTTAAAATATCAAATCTTTGACAGAAATTAAAAGCAGGCCACTATTTGGAGGGAAATTGGCATTGAACCATGTTAACAGTTTGGCAAACTTCAGAGCACTGACAAAAGTTCGACTTAAACATTGTCTAACAAGGCTGTAATAGAACTTATAGATTGTCTGCTATTTATACTACAGCCCAAAGTACGTCCTATTATATCTTTACTCGCGTACATAATCTTTGTGTAAACCAATGTTCCCATGGTCATTTGTTGACTTGTACAACTCAAAAGGTCAATTAATGACACAATGAAGAGGTTACCATAATCTTCTTCCTATTCTAGAAGCGCGCGCCTTACTCCTTCAAAAACTTCCTGTCCGTATAGAGTAGAGAGGGGGAGGCAAAGATGTGAAGAAGGGGTAAAACGTAATATAAACCTATCTGATCTTCGGGTTTGGATCTTTTAGCACATTCCAATCCTTGTTTTCTTTTCCCTTCTCGGTGCTAAAGACTAATCCGCCCTTACAACACCCTTTTCTTCTCCTCGGTATTCTCTCGCTCTGTCCAGAATAATTAGCTATTCAGCATCACGGTGCGAGATGGCTTTCTTCTAGGGATAATACCCCTAACACCTCAAGTGAAAAACGGAGCTAGAAATCAAGCACTATAAGAAAAGGTTCCCATTATCGACCGGGATGAGTCGAGAGGGGTCCAATTAGGAATTTTGGTTCTTAATGAATAAAATCCACATACAGCCCCTTCTGAACTGGGTTTTAAAACCTTTCTTTGACAAGCAGGGAGGAGGGAAATTCTGGCCATGTGGGCCATATGTTGGGGGCCATATGTTGGTTGAATGTCATCCAGTGCACACGGAAACATAACATGCCTTCGTATGAAAATTCACTATAGCCATGGACATGATAGACTTTATATTGGATTTAAGGAGAAAGTACGTGAAGAGCCGATTCATAGGACTTACATGTTTATGCTGAAATGCTTAGCTGTTATTTAATGTGAGAATTAACAGACTAAGGTGTCTTCCATCCGACATTTTTTGTGTGAAGAGAGAAAAGCAACTGGCGAATTCACGTTGTCTAATCTCGTGAGTTGATGATCTTGCTCGCACTTACTAGCCATGCGTATAGATAATCTGATAAGTGTTTCTTTAAAGTTACTCCATATTTCTTGTTTTCAGTGACCTTGCAGGTCATTGTTGATAAGTCCAAATGACCTACCCTTTTCGACGAGGAAGATTATGATCCCATGAAAAAGTGTTCGTTCGATGAGTTGCCATGGATATGAAATATTCAATTGATCCTGGATTTATATCGGTGGAGTACATCAGCGAATACTCCATTTAAATGAAGTTGTATGATCACCAAGTCCAGTGGTGCCATTTTGTATTTAAAAACTGATGAATTAAAAAAATCTCAGAGCAATATAGCACACCAAGCATTACATTGATAAAGGTGAAGACTGAAGTCACGGGATGCAGTTGTCTTTATAGTTTAAACCACTCTACATCACGAGGTGTTTGTCTTTTTCTTTCAGACCCATCATGGTTACCACCTCACATTGGGGTCAGTTGGTGGTGCCCCTTGTATGCTGCTGTGTCGTGGTCGGCGGCTGGCCCGGTTCAACATCATCCTCCACATCGTCGTCGTCAACGTCACGGAGTAGTCAGAACGAGGGCGACCAGAATAGGAAAGCGCAGGTCATCGAGGCGTTTGAGTCGACGCTTTTGGGGATGTTTGGATTGAAAGAGAGACCGAGACCGCAGGGGAAATTGAGAGTACCTCAATATATGATGGACTTATACCGGTCACATATAGAGGCTGAAGATGGAATCAATATGCTATTCGACTTCAAACACGTATCTACGGGTACAGCTAATACCATCAGGAGTTATCATCATGAAGGTTAGTATTCATCAACAAAAATATTTGTACTGTATTCGAGAAAATCATTGAAGAACCCCGTCCATTTAGATGTTGTTAAAATTATTAAGAGATACAGATTCACAATTTCTTTTAAACACTCAACCACATACATAATAAATAAAAGAATAAAGAAACGGACCATAATGATGGAAACGGATAGCACATTAATCATGTTAAGTATGACCAGTCAATTTCAATTATATAATTAAAAACATAAACAAAACAAGATTAGTAAAAGAAAATTACATTAATCAAACATGCATAATAACCCATTACCGTAAAACTTAAATGCATTGCCATACTTAGTTGGGGGAAATGGCTAAACTTGAATATGCTTTTCATATACTTCACCTAAATACTTGATCACGTACATCCACTGACAGTTGATCCCTTCCCATCGGTGGGTATGTCATTAAGAAAGGTCAAATCACAGGTCAAGAAACTACTTTGATTATCAACCTTTTAATCCGAAACCCTTCAAAATTCCTACACCTGAACGACCCCGAATCATGAAATCATTGCCGAATACATCTCAAAGCCCAAGTCGGGTGTGAATTAATGAGCTCATGTTCTGGGAACTATACCAGTTGTGCAATGGAAAGATTTTTCGTTCTTCTTTGTTTTTCTGCTGTATCCCATAAAGGCCTATATTGCAGAGTGGAAGGGGGGTGGGGCGATTGTCTGACTACGATTTGCTAAACATACCAGGAAAATCTTTCTAATTTAAATTGCACTTTTTCTATGTATGCGTGCTTGTAAGAGATTCTTTCGAATTGTGCCCCCCTTGAAAAAAAAAAGAAGAAGCTGTCGGCCCTGTAGGCCTATACCGATGTACCATTGAATTTAATATTGTGCATTGATGATAATTACCATCATCGGTGCTATCCTGAAGATTATAGAATTTGAATGACTTTTACAAGTCGAGCTCGGTTTCTGTAATATAGCTTGTCGTGGAAGTGCTCATCCTGCACCTTATTGTCTAATATTGAACTTTGGGGAATAGGTTATAAACAGTAGCATATAATCACGTATCGTTGGTGTATTAACATTTATATTTTAAAATTTAAACTGTATTGTAACAATTCATATTTCACTTGACTCTATAGGTTATTGCTGTAAACATTTCTCTTTGAAAATGTATTCATCAGACATGTAAAATCATTTGATAGTAGTAACAACTTTTGCTCTCCCACGAGTTCCTGGTTGTTTATCATTGGTGATTCTAGTTTACATCTCCTGAGTATCTGCATGGTGATCAGTTAAGTTTCTGTCTTTGGATTTATGTCAAAGGACAAAGGACAAAATTTGGGGTAGATTTTTTTTTTCGGTATATATATTTCGGTGAATATATTAGTATAATCAACCCTTATACCCTCGAGCACCTTATGCGCGCATTTACATGAATCGCCACAAAGTTATACCCTAATTCTGAAACAATGGTAACTTCATTGTCCATATAGAATCAACCATTCACAAATGAATCATACATTGTCTTGGATTGGAATATTTTGGCAGTATTCTCAAATACAAACCTGTCTGCAATGGTCTGAGGGGTCAGGAGCGATCGTTAAACTTTTCAAGATTCAGAAGATACTGTGCTCTTATTTTTGGAACAATATCCTTACGCTCTGCCCAGGGAAATCCCGAATTTCTCCCATATCCATTACTTTTGTGTATTGTATGACTTATTCTAGCTACCGAAACGCATCAAAGTTTGTCTTTACAATATTATTTTGACAACCAAATGCACTAACTTTCCGATCTTTACACTGCTGTTTTGATAATTAGATTAAGTAACTTATAGATGCAACATAATCCGCATAATATCTTCTCCTTCTTTTTTACTCGATCTCTATAGACTATTAAGATACCACTAAGTGAAGACATTTGAGTTTGTGAAAGAAAGAAAGAAACATTTCTTTTCATGATATTAAATTGTTTTGCTGTATTTTAACCTTACAAGAGCAATAGCTTTTCTGGCATGTCTTTACCCACACAAATGTTCCTGCTCTTGGTATACTCTTACCTTGCCTTTGAAATTTTCTTCAGAATTTAACGATTAAACGTCTAAGAAATAACCTTCCGTGTATTTTGGGAACTAATACGTGACATTAGTTTGTGTAAACTGAATTTAATTTAAATTTAATTTAGCTTACAAAGTTAAACAATGACGAATGAATGTTGGAGGCATTAAATGGTACATTTGCGAATAATCAAAATAGTCCATGACAAGTAATATGAATATTTTATCCTACTGCAGTCCTCGTTTTTGAAGGAATAGTGTTCTGATAAAATATATAAGTTGTCATAAATTACACGTATTTCCCAAAACAAATTTGTTGGTGCATGATTGTTCTAAGGGATCACAATTGTGTATTTTTGTGTTGTTGAAAAGGTAAAAAGAGCGGCATATTCTACCTTGTATTTTACACAGTAGCACCATTCAAGTTTTCCAAAGCAGCACAATTCAAGTTTAACCTCGTCGAGGAATACATCCTCCTCCCGCCAAGGTTTAACTTTCTAAGAGAGCCATATCTCATCGGTGTGTACCAGGTTGGTTTGAAACTTGACAAGCTGTGAAAGAAATGACAATCTTGTGTGAAGAGACAGTCTAATAGTGTTAGAGGGAGGGGGTTTCTTGTCAATATGTGGTTCGATTCATAACCCCCACGTTCTTCAAAGCGATGAGTAGTGTACCGACTTTCATACTCTTTTTTTAAATCTCCACTCATACTAAACAAACTTTTATCTTGTCTCGAAATCAAGCCTTCTTTATTTATAACGTGTGGTCCTCATAATATGCAGTAATATTGGACAAAATCCTAGGAACTTGGTGTAGATTTTTTTTTAAACTTGCATTTATCAATCAGTTATCTATACTGTCTTCTATTTGGATTATGTAAAGTTGATTTGTCAGGTATCAAGTTGAAATGATATTGCAAATATTGTTATGTCATTCGTCACTGCAAAACAGCATTCTCTTATCACAGAGCGTTAGACAGCATTCAATGCATTTCATATTTCTACCCTTATACCGATTTATGAGATAATTCAATGTATCTTAAATTCAGCATTTCATGACCTAGTTTTCTCCTCATAAATTTACTAGTAAAGAGCTTAGTTGATATGAACTCTTAGCATGGCTTCTTCGTTTCATGGAGGGGTAACAAAATTAGATCGGATGACATGCGGCTAAAGCGGCTTCCAGTTGCTGGGCGGGGCAGTGCCCAGAACTTTAGCGACGACTGACGACTCGCAAGGGGCATGGGTGGGGCGACAGATCGTGGCAGGCGAAATTTAGTCTCAACCCAGCCAATTGAGCGGGAAATGAGCGCAGACAAGCAAGCTATATCCTTTCTCGATGGTTGCCTTTCCCCCTCCCCGCGGCTCCCAGTCTATAAATCTGAAGCCGCAAGCTTGCTCGAGCACTGTCAGGCAGGGATGTGTACTGAGCCCGGAAACGCAAGGAAATCTGACTAGATACATCTTCAGATCTTAAAGACTGGCCTCTTGGAATGAGTAGAATTGTCGAGGGACAAAATACGAGCATCCTGTCTCAATACAAGGGAAATAGTAGATATTTGGAATCTATGTTGATACGATTGACGCTGTTTTGACTGACCAGAAACAGAATCATTATCGCTTTTTTCCACGCAATAACATTTACTTGAGCGTGGATTAGTATTGCGGAAACTCCTTTTTCTCGAAATTTTCTCGATAGCAAATTTTACTAAGAAAGCAATATAAACTGTCTTTGACATGATGTAGTGTGTTAGTACATAATATAAATTGAGCATGTTTACATTAATTTTTTCTTTGGTTTTCTTCAAGGGTTCGAGCGAAATTGCAAATGTGATGATTGTTTGTTTTTATTTCCATTACGATGACAAATGTCTATGATGAATTAATTTGTGTTTATAAGTTAGTGTAAACGGTCTTTTCAAGGTCAAAGATACAAATTTAACATAAAATACGCCTTTCGCCATCGTTAATTCTACGCATAATATACTGAGCACAAGAAAGTAAAATGTAGACATTTATAACATTCAGACAAAATATGTGTAATTCTTTGTGACTTAAGATCATACAAGAAAAAATGCGACGACAAAGACATCATTAAAAAGAACTGCAATTTCTTTTGTCATTTTCAAGGAAGAGATTACCAATCAGACGCTGGGAGTACTTTATTATCAGTTTTGCAGTGTCACAGCAGGCCTGGGCTCCTTTAAATAAAGAGAATCTACCCCGCCAAATCTGAATTCCTTTTTGGATCTTTATATGGCTTCTCCCGACATGCCGAAGAGGATTAAACTAAAATGTCACTAGGGTGCAAGCGAACGAGAAATGAGGGGAAATTGTTTTTAAATTGTCCTGACTTGGTACCCGGTCTTGGCACAGAGAATGATACCCGTCCTGTTTCCCCATTGGCATAGACCTTCATGTTGAATTTCTCTCTCTCTCTCTCTCTCTCTCTCTCTATCTCGCTCACTCACTCTCTCTCTCTCTCTCATTCTCTCTGTAAGAAGCTTCATACTTGGATAATGAGGTTGAACTTATTCACCAAGGAAAGGCAGTCATCCTGTTTCTGCTTCAGAGGAAAATATTAATAAATTATATATCTATCTGCGGATTGCGATATCTTTCACTCGGTGATGCAATGACAAGACAAGATAGGACAAGAACTTATATGTGTTTCCGAAGGGTTGACATTAATTGATTCATCGTCTCTGCTAGAAACACCATTACACTTTTCGTCGCTTCAAAAATGCTTCTTATGAGCGACACAGTTTTTTTCTTCAGATACTGTAAGTGTCCATAAAGACTACGAAACACAGTACCAATTTTATTAAGAAATATTTGAATTCAAGCAGGAACTTCGATTTGTTCTCATTTATAAATTAAAACGGGTGTATAAAAGAGCCCATAATGCAGAGTAGGTAGCTGTGTCCCAAAAATTACACCGTCGACCTATTTGTCTTTCCGTCCATGTCGCTAGGGTGTTTTACAAGATGGTCCGATATCATATGACATCTTCATGAACGTTATAGATAAATTCTTGAAAAAGATTAACAATTAAGTAAATCATAACGAACAATTGAAAAATTACTTTTAAAACAGATTAGCTTCTAAATCAGGTAAGGAAGATGAGGCGTATCGCACAACGATAAAATCTGAGAAAATCATAGTGCTGTACTACATTGAATATTATGGATAATTTTTTGCATGGTTGCTAGCTGACGATGTCGCCACAGCCACGGTAGCCTAGCCCTCTTTACACTGGGTTTATAGGACGTCAGGTGTGTTGGCACGTCAGTCCAACCCGCAGGATAATATGTTGTGCCAGTTCACTTCAGGCTGGCCCGCAGATACTTCCCATTCGAGTAAATAGTTTATGATGCCTCCTAATCTCCCAATTGACTCACTGGCTCCATGCACTAAGTTCATAGGCTTCAGTCTTTCTTACGACTAAGACGTCCTCAATTTGACAATTTGGTTCAAGTATAATTAAGTTTCCGAAGACCGGCGTGAGTCTTGCAGTATGGACTCTACCGTGAGTGACCAGTAAACGTGACAAAGTGGAAGTACCTTTCATCATTGTACCTTATTCTTTGTGAATCATAACTAATGTCATTCATACAATGGCAGTGTATCAAGACTGATTCATGCTAGTATTTAATGTATTTTTGATTTACAGTACTTAAAAATGATGCTTGTTTCATGGATTGATTTATCATTTGTTTATTTTAAAAGTGTCGTCTTTCTTTGTATTCTTCACACAGACGCTGGCCAAGTTGTATCCACAGAGCACCACAGACACAAAGTGATCTTCAACGTATCCACGATGCCTGAGGAGGAAGTAATGACGACGGCCGAACTGAGATTGTTCCGCAAAGACCTCGATGAGCACAACATCGTAAAACGACACGCACTTCACGACAGAGAAAGTCTTAAGCCCATTCATTACATGCAAAGGATAAACGTGTATCATATTTTAAAACCAGTTGCACGAAATCGAGATACGATTAAAAGGCTGATCGACACACGGTTAGTCGACGTACGAAATGCTAGTTGGGAGTCATTCGACGTACGCCCTGCAATGAGGGCGTGGCTAGAAGTGCCAGAGAAGAATCATGGATTAGAGATAGAGCTCATAGACTCAAGGGGCAGACCATCCCCTAACCATCATCACGTCCGCGTGACGCGAGAAGCCGACCCCAGCAAGGTCGAAGAACTCGAAAACGAGGAAGAAGAGAGATGGTTTCAGACGAGACCTCAGATCATAACATACAGTGATGACGGCCGCACGAAGCGATCGCCATCATCGTCGTCGTCGAGTAGAGGGCAAAAAAAGAGGAAAGGGAAGCGGTTGAAGGCCAACTGCAGACGTCATGAGTTGTATGTGGATTTCAGCGATGTTCATTGGAATGATTGGATCGTCGCACCGGCCGGGTACCAGGCCTACTATTGTCGCGGTGAGTGTCCTTTCCCACTCGCCGAACATCTTAATACCACCAACCATGCTATCGTACAAACGTTAGTAAACTCTGTCAACCCAGCACTAGTACCTAAGGCATGTTGCGTGCCTACAGAACTTAGTGCAATCAGCATGTTATATCTGGACGAGTACGAAAAGGTCGTCCTTAAGAACTATCAGGATATGGTTGTAGAAGGCTGTGGGTGCCGGTAGAACCTTCCTCAAGACGCTCAAGGACTTATTATATGGACGGAACATGGACACCCTGGGCATTGCGGACATTTAACTCATAGCGGAGCATTAAATGGACTCCCTCAGTTCTGTCACTTTTGTACAAGGAAAGAAAAGGATATATTATTACCGCTTCCAATGTGTGCTTTCTATTTCCCCCAACATCTTGATGTGTTTATAGAGAGGTATGGGAAGACAAGGACATAACTCATCAATGACTCTGCTTATTTGGTGCTGTACAAAATAAATAAATACAGACTAATAATAATAATAATAATAATAATAATAATAATAATTGTGTTTTGTGAGCATTTCAGCCCAGCTGAAACCAAATGTTGTTCAGTAACGTCGGTACTGACTGTACAGTACCCCCATTCGTCACTCCATTAACATATTCTTCACCAATCTAGAACTGCTTTCAACATTCAAATGCGATTGGGTTTTTTTTCTTGCTTGCACATGACGTGAGTCTTCCTTCACATGTAATGGGGAGATTCGATATCAAAGGGGTTCTGGGAGAGATTGTTCTATGTTACAAACAAAATAGTGACTACTATTGCAAGACATTGTGGCGTTGAGTCCATAGCTTTGTTATATGGAACGTGTGTATTTTATAAAAGAAAGTTATATGCCTTTTAAAGATATAGTTTTTCATCTGTTCACTATATTTATGTAAAATATATACATATTTCCCATTTTATACTCATTTTTAAAATACATTTCTTTAATGAAACCAATCGGTTGATTGGTTTAACTACCCCCACATCGTCTCCGTCCTACCCTTTTTTATCATCAATTAAACTGTTGGTGCCTAGCTTTTGCTCGCTAAAGTAAGGTCCCGGGAGAAGAAAACAGTAACAGAGTAAGCTTTTTTAAACAGTAACAATAAATGTATTTTGCCTTTGACTCTATGCATTTGAATTTCTTCCAAAAAATAAATTTGTATATGCAAGAAAGTCGTGTGTTTAACAAGACGTGTGATATGACTATGATTTTTATTCAATAACTTGAGGACGAAATTATCAACTAATGTATCACCACTGTAGTCTAACACAAGTCCTATCATACGATCAACATT